>PVKA01040376.1:0-18808 GCA_004027165.1 Ctenomys sociabilis | reverse complement strand
AATATATGTTTGTTCATGAACTCTTTACCTACCCCTATGTCTTCAAGAGTTCCTCCTACTTTCTCCTCCAGGAGATTGAGTGTTTCTGTTTTAACGTTTAGATCTTTAATCCATTTTGACTTTAACTTAGTGCATGGTGATAGAGCTGGGTCAAGTTTTAGTTTTCGGCATGTAGAAAGCCATGTTTTCCAGCACCATTTGTTAAAGAGGCTATCTTTCTTCCAGTGAGCAACAATTTCTTTGAATAACTCCCTGTGGTTGCAGAATGCTGGACTGTGTTGGATTGTGGTGTCGAGTTCAAGCACCTAAGGTAGTTGAATGTCAATGGAGTGCCCACTTTTGACAGGTGTAGACAAAGGAAGGGTTGTAGAAAGAAAAAATCATGATGTGTATGTATAGACAGTACAGTGAGGATAGATAATGCTGGGATTCTACATAATTCTATGATAGGCAAGATCTGCACTAATGGTGGATGGACAGGATATTATGTCGGCTTTTAGTGCTATGGTCATCCACTAGGTAAATAATTATTGAATTTTTGATATAATTCAGCTATAAAAAAACCTGTAAATATAATATCATGTATGCACCTTGTACAATACCAAAACGTTATAAAAACAGTTTGTAATGTATTAATTCATGGACTCTGTATGGTTAAGGTGTTTTGAAACTGTCTGATTGACATTTGTATTTTAATAAAATAAAAATAAATGAAAAAAAAATAAAAAAAAGAATAAACAGATCTCAGAAATTAAAATAGGCCCCAGCATGATAGCCAAAAATATGATACCATGTCTAAATACAGTATCATTAGCAGAATACACGACTCCTCCTTCAACTCTATGCCCACAGTGTTCAGGAGAAGTTCCAGTGTAAAATCACCTAGGAGCCTTCCGTTTCATGGTTCCTTCTGTGAAGGGGTAATATGATGTCTAGGCCCAAGACAAAGCCGACCAGCTACGTCAATGGTGCCATCTTCTTCAAATGTACTCAGTGTTCTCCCTGGATCGCTAGCAATCCAAAGACCACACAGTCTTCTCCTAGCGTACATTCAGTGAGCTCAAGAAGACACACTATACAAGGCCTAGCATCTTAGCTCTGTAGCAAAATAAGAATTCAAATCCAAGAGTAAGTCTGTGCAAGCCCTTGGGTATCCCAGAAACCATTACAGGCAACTTTAAAGTCCTAATTAGGGATAACATTCTCAGCATTTTTCTCTGTAAGAATTCCTGTAAGGAAACAGTGGATAGAGTAATTCTTGTTACCTGGTCCGTGGAGAAGCACCTAATGAATCATGGAAAGGCTGTAAACATGACCCTACTGTACCCAATGGACATTGGATTATACAAATATAATTTTATTAATTATCCCAATACTTTAATAATGTAGAAGTTATTGTCTGGATTTTGTAGAATTGAAATGGAAACCAAGTTTAGGAAAAATAAGTAAATTTGCCCCTCAGAAAGTCAGTAAGTCCTGAATGTGGGAATCACAGTATCTCTGTTACATAGCGAAACCATGACATGAGCCTGACTTAGAGAAGAGTATTAATATCTCTGTATTGAAGACTGAGATGACAACTCGACTTCAGGGCTGTTTTTGAGAAGAAAAGTAAGAGTTAATTAAGGACAACTTTTTTATTGATCTGCCCCTTGCTGGGCCTCTTTCGTTCATGAGAATAAATGTGCCTAATTTAAGTTGACAGCTGTCAGAAGTAGAAAAATAAATAGAACCAATTTCTTCTGGATGGCTTGAAGTGTTGAGCAGCAAAGTGCATTTAGGAAAAAATGATTTTGGTTCCTTTTGCTGTGTTGGGGATGGAATCCTGGGCTTTGCACCTGGTAGGTAGGAGTTACCCTCCCAGCCCCAGAAACAGTTTTTATTCTGTTTGAATTTATGCTGTTTCCAATATGAGCTGAAAAAATCCAATTACTATATAAGCAAGCCTTCAATCTAGACAAATGTATCTGTACTAATTGTCTCGTAAATTAACACACATCATTATTATTATTATTATTTCTTTTTCTTTTTTTTTTTTTTTTTTTTTTTTTTTTTTTTTTTTTTTTTTTTTTTTTTTTTTTTTTTTTTTTTTTTTTTTTTGTCTTTTTGAGACAGGGTCTCACTAAAATCCTTATTATTTTATGACCAAGTGAAACACATTTAAAACTTTCCCATTAAAGTTTGTCCAAAAGTAAATACAATCATTTTAATTTATGTTGCTACTGACTTGATCCCTCTCTAAGAAAATGTACTACAGGAGGGAATTATGCCTTTGGCTGCTAATTGTAAAATGTACACAGAACTATCTACATCAAAAAAGAGAAGGAGTTTATAATTTTTCTCCCAAATTTAAAGTTATCTGAGTTTTATTATGTATGGCTTTGTTTCTTGATATAGCACGTTATTATTTTGTTAGAGATGAAAAAGTCATATCTAAAAGTAAATATGTTGCTTTATAGAAATTGCTTAGAAGTATATGACTAAATATAATGCATACTGTTTATTATATTTTATTTTTATCTATGAAATAAGTATGAGATAATTACTGTAAAATCCACAGTTTCAGGATTTTATATTCCACCTCTAAAATTTTTTGTAAAGAAATTTTGAAATCTTGTAATTCTCCACATCCTTTTGTATTGGGTCATGATGACATCATATAATCCCTATAATGTCTAACATCCAGTGTTTCCAAATCGCAGAATTCCATAAAATCTTCAGCATTTTTGGGGAAATCAAAGTTTCTCTTGGAAGGCATAACACCATACAACAAAGCATCCAGATGTTCAAAGTTCTTAAACCAGATTTTTCAAAAGCAGGATTTTAAAAAAAGTAATCCTATTTAAAACTCTCAGGCTTTCATAAAAGCTGCAACTCATTCTCCTTTTGCAAGATTGCCCCCTTCCGTGGCAGTCAGTGGCCACGGGCTCAGCAGTGGGGAACAGGTGAGAGGACGATAAAGGAGAAGGTGCTTCAGGTCTATTTTAGCTTCTCAAAGCCTCAGTGTGCAAGGTGAGTCACAGTGATATGAATTGCGTATGAGTGCTATTAATTTGTACATGAAGGTAGGATTTTTAGTTTGCTATTATCTTCATAACAGCCTAATAGATAACAAACCAATCATTGGTAAGTTTGCCAGAGTATAACAAAATGCTTTTTTCCAAAATTGTTTAATGATTTAACAGACGGATGTGTCTTTTGGAGTGTTTTGATTAACCCATCTATTGGATATTTGTGGAGTAAAATTTAATGTTAATTGAAAAAATTATTGGATTAGAAGTAACTTGGCAAGTGTGCAAATAACCCTGTTTCATGTTCAAATAGACATTCAAGAACTGCAAGGCTCAAAAGCAATTGATTTTTTTTCCCAGTTGCAGAAATTATTCTGCAGATGTTCCCATTCAATTTTTGTTTCTCTTGAAGTTGATGAATATAATTCACAAAGGAGGGTAGAGAGGAAGGGAAATGTAAAACATACTTCAAACAAGTTTTATAGTAATAATTTCTTCTTGGCTTTCAGAAAATGATGTCAGCATTGCCAATTTTAGGTATTGTTTGATACATTTAGTTGGAGGAAATTCTTATTTGGTGCAATGCTATAAACATACGGTACTCTTTATGGGAGAAAAAGAAAATGAGGAACTAACTCTTCCCCAAACCCTAAACTGCCTTGTATTTTGGACACACTTGCCAACTAACTGCCAAAACAAGAAAGAGAAAAGGAGATAGATGTAGAAATAAAACTGGACTTCATATATTGAAGTAGGATTTTGAGTTTGATTTATTACTTCAAATAAGATTTTTATAAAAGTGAGAAAAGCATAACAATCAAAACAATCTTTAGTAAAGTAATTTTCTGCAGAGATGTTGGTAGTGTCTTCTTTTCTTCTTTCTTCTTCTTCTTCTTCTTCTTCTTCTTCTTCTTCTTCTTCTTCATCTTCTTCTTCTTCTTTCCTCTTCCTCCTCCTCATCCTCCTTTTCTTCTTTTTTATTTTATGGAAAGACCTACTTGCATTCAGGGTCTCACTACTACAATGGACTCATAGTAATCCAGCAGTTTACAGGAGCATACCACCATGCTCAGTCCCAATTGTAGTCTCAGCATGCCCCAGGGAAGGGGCCAGCACAGCATGTGGTGCTGGGGATCAAACCCTGGTCCCTGAGCTTTGCCTAAGCAGATGATTTAATCCACTGAGTTATTTGGCTGACCTCTTTGCTTCTTATATTATTTGAAGACATAAACATCTGTGCAAAACCATGTTACAGATGTACCTGTCTAGAGCTAATTGTACATCTAGAACTAGTGCTGTGCATAGATTGGTGTGTGTGTGTGTGTGTGTGTGTGTGTGTGTGTGTGTGCATGCACAGGTATTTCACAGCTACTTTCTCATCCTGTACTCCAGTCTTATTATGTTGCTCAGAAAGTTGATTATTTTACACCCAGGAGCCCCATCTTTGCCAATCACATCACTACTCTTCTTAGCACCTGGAAATTGTCTGTCTTCGATTAATTTTTTTCTCTTCCCTCCCTGTGCTTCTGTAATCATTTTCTTTTGCTTCACCATAATCTTTCAGCTTTGCTACATTTGTCTCAGTGCTTGATTTCTATATATTTCTTCCTAGTGCTTTTGTTTCTGGCATCTTCAGAGGGTACACAATTCAAATTTTCTTCCAGCCCCTTTATACAATGTGACAGTAGGCTACAATACTTTACCCTATTTTATGCTGCCCTTCCCTACCCTGCCCTGCCCTGCCCTACCTACCCTACAATACCACAGGATACAATAGGACAGTAGAAATAGCTAGTCTTGTAAACAGCAGGGATGTGTATTCATTCACCAATCATTATTTTACACTTGTTTTTATACACCTTTAGTGATAGTTGTTATTTGCTGGTAATGCAAACTGAGGATGCACAGAGGAAAACAGGGTGAGAAGTTGCAGGGATGGATTTGGGCTCAGCCTATTTCAACTTCAAAGCAGAGCTCATGTTCACACAAACTCAGGTATTTTCATTAAACCTGATTCTTACCTGTGAGTGAGTACTTAAAAAATGAATGTCTGTTACCTAGCAAGGTGCCAGACAGCATGAGGACCTGGAAGCCGTTCCTAGACTTTAATCCGATTAAAGATTGGATTTATATCATGCTGCATTCCTCTTCTTCCTTTGTTTTCTCCACAAGGGGTCATTTTTAGTTCAACTGCAGCCACATTGCTGGAAAGCAGTTTCTGTCCCTTTCCCTTTCCTGGAGACTGAATTGTCAGAGAGTTTTCTTTCTTATTTTTTTCTCTTACATACCTTTTTTCCCTTCTTTTTTGCTTTCTACTTTCTCCTTTTCCTTCTCTTCCTTTCCCCTTCCTATTCTCTTCCTCCTTTCTTATGTCCTTCTTTCTCTTTCCACTTCGCCTTCCCCTTTCTCTTCCCCTCCTCCTGCTCAATCTCTGGTTCCATCTCCTTCTTTCTCTACTGTGGATTGAGCCCAAGGCATCTGTATTGAGCTTTGTTCTTCACCCTTTTTAATGATTTTTACTTCATTAAAGGTTCTTGCTAAGTCACTAAGTTGTACAGAATGAGCTTGAATTCTCACTTGTTCTTCCTTAGGCTCCACAAGTGCTGGGATTATAAGCACATGCCAGGGCAACAGTCCAGGGATGTATTTTTATTTGACAAAAAGACATTGTTCTTCCCTCAAGAGCTTAGCTTACATGATTGAATCTGTCATGCTAAAAGTGCCTTTTTCTAATTTGTACCAAACCTGTTCTTCCCCTGCCACACTCTTGTCTTCCCTGAAACTCATACAGTAAATTTTATATATTGCTGTATGAGTTAAAGCAAACATAACCTCCTAAGCAAGGAAGTCTTACAATTTATATTTTTTGAAGGCCAAGGGTCTGTGCGTAGGCCACAGATCCTTTGCCAATGGTCTCCCAGACCTGCAGTCCAGGGATGGCCATGTGCACTCTCTCCAGGTTCCTGCCTAGGAAAGAATCTTCTCCCGAGCCTGCCTGTGCTGTGGCAGGTTCTTTCTCTACAGCTGTACAAGTTATGGAAATTGCTTCTTCAAGGCCACTACTAGAGATACAGAATCTCTATAACTTCCAATGCTGTGCTTTTGATCCCTCTAAGAGGAGCTCAAATGATCAGACTTGTCCCAGTAAATAAGTGATCTACTTGATTAATCTCACTTATAGCCAGTTGATTAAGCATTTTACTTTCATGCACAAAACCTCTTCAGGTTTGTCATAATCTATTCCTACCAAGTCAGTTATAGAAGTCAGCCCTGGCTATACTTAGTGAAAGGGGATGATACAAAGATAAGATGCATCGTTAGTCATTGCATACGTTATGGTTATTGGTCTGCCTCTTTTTTCCTTTTGTCCCAATGATGATTCTTATATTCATGACTATCTTGTGTCACCTAATGAAAGAGTGGCATTCACTGTGGGACCCTTCCCCACATCCCGTGCCACTGCTTTTCCACTAGAGTGGCATTCTATGTTATGCAATTCATTTATGTGCATTGTCAGTCTATTCAAAACTAGGGCTCTACAAGGCCATTTTGCTAAGCTTTGCTGATATTTTCTGCATGCTGAGAACAGTGTCTGGTACATTATTAACATATCAGAAAATATCATATAAGTTCTGCAATATGTCATCTTGTGTGCTTTCTTTATTTAGACTGACATCTTATCATTAAAATATTAACCTGCAAGACTAGTTTCAACTATTTCAAAGTGTTTTTGATTGTGTAACTCATCAGTAAAATAATGATAATTTTAGCATGTACCTCAATGTGCATACACTCATTTGTAAATGAGTGTATATACTGATATATTTGTAAAACATAAAACAAATAGAACACAAATATAGAAAAACTATAAAATTATTTTACTGTAAAATAAAACTTTGAACATTTTTTCATATGTTATCTTCCTCTCTTCTGCATTGCTTTATAGCAATAGTACAAATGTTCAATAGTAAAAATTTTTGTTACTGATTTTTAAGACTATTGAAACTACACTGGAATACCAGCTGAAAGAGTACTAAGAGAATTACATAAATAGACCAGTTAAACACTTTGAATTTTACTATTTTGCATGTAAATAATTGCCTGTTTGTCTCAATATGGAAAATTATTGGGTAGGATAAAACAAGGAAAAGTGCCATGTAGAAGAGTACTTGTGCAGCCTTTGTGGCCATGATCAGAGTTCAGACTCTACCTCGAGTTTACAAGTGTGTGACATTAGACAAGTAACCTTATTTCTGCATTTTAATTGTTTCTAAATGACCATAATAATAATGCTTGCTACATAGAAATGATGTAAAATTAAAATGGATTTCACCACTGATAGTGCACTTAGTACATTCTGACCAATTTATTTTTATTTTTATATCTTTGACTTCCTTATTTTGAATGAGAAGTAATAGTCTGTTCTCATGTAATTGTTACATCCAATTCTAGTACCTTGTATATTTGCACCAATAGACTCCTACTTGATACAAAAGTCGTCACATGAGAAGGCAAGACAGAGTCTAAAACTGAGAAAGGTTGAATAACAGTAGCTTCTAATTTACTTTGTGAAACACATCCAGAGCCAATTATTATATAGGAGAATAATGTCACATGAAACAAGTAAGGAATAGCTGCGTATAGCCACTAATTGAGCATGTACGTGGGATGCTCGTGCTTCTGTAATTTCAAAGTCTGTTGTGAGTAGTTGAAGATGTGGGCTTCATTCGTTTTGATTTTTAAGTAGGAAGACAGTAAGTGGAGAAAATCATAGTTTATTAAGAAAAGAACTTATAGAGCAGTAAGACATGTCAAGAGCCAACTTCACATAAAAGGGCAAGGTGAAAGGTAAGGTGGGCCACACATTCATACACCAAGGCCTTGCTTAAATATCT
Organism: Ctenomys sociabilis; assembly: GCA_004027165.1. NCBI lineage: Eukaryota > Metazoa > Chordata > Mammalia > Rodentia > Ctenomyidae > Ctenomys > Ctenomys sociabilis. The sequence goes on along the minus strand of PVKA01040376.1, from coordinate 10,902 downwards.
CATCATACCTAGGGTTAAGTGTCAGTTCAGGAGCCAGGGAGATGGTTCAGTGGAATAAGTGCTTCTCTGGCAAGTGCAAGGGCCTGAGTTCAATCCCCAGTTCTACAATAAATAAATAAAAAGAAGTATGAGTTCATCAGTGATGAGTGAAAGTTCTATAAAAAGGGATTAAGAAACCCAAAACAGCCTGTTCAACCACAGTCTAAGGCCTCTTAGGAAACAGGTGCATGTAAGGTGCAATAAAAGATAGCTATAGTTTAACACTGTCTTAAATATATACACTCTTGTTTATTTCTACTAAGTCAAGGACAGAACAAAGGAAGCACTGTTTGAATATTTCAAATGTGCTATCTGAGATTTTGATATCATAAACCACCAGTAATTCTGAGATTAATATTTCAGTATTTCCCCGAATGTCTGTGGGAAATGATTCTTCCTAAAGCATTTTCTCTGAAATGAAGAATCCGTCTTCAAATAATCTGGGATAACACACACTTGCTACATTTTCTTCCTGAAGACTGATAGTAAATATTGACATAGTAAAAGCTTTGTTATGATCTGAAGGGAAAGAAAAAGACTATTTGCCTTCAAAATTTCCATTACAAGATTATTTGGGAATTGAGCTGTTTTATTTAAGTTCAATTATTTACCTATTTATTTATGTTGACAAATACCTTCAAGCGAGTGTTTTTTGGAACATAAAGATAAATCTTTAACAAAGGCTGTTCCAGATGGATATATACCTATATACCAGCTCTCTAATATAAAATAGGTCAATTAGTCTTCACCACAGTCTGATGGAGTAAGCACAGTTCTCACCAATCCCACTTGCTGTGTGGGGTGCTAAGGTATGTAGGCTAACTTGCCAAAGATCATAGACAGTAGATCACTTTATTGGATTTAAAGCTTGATGATGTTCATAAGTACAAAATATAAAGCAACTAAAATTCTCAAAACATTAATAGCTGGCTAACCAGGTTGATGTTATTAGAAGACAGAATGGAGGAGATCTAGTTATGCTCACTAGCAGTTGTTCATTTACTTGTACAGTGCTTTTAATTCACTTCTTTAAAATCACATGATATTTTCATGTGTGTGTGTTTCAGTCTTTTGCATTTATGCCTGGTTTCCAGTATTGAAGGATATAATACAGTTATAATTCAGATGACATGTAACATAATCTTTAAACATTTTATGTTAAAGCCATGCAGAAGGCCATGTGTGAAGCAAATGCTCAATAAATTTTCATAGAATCAGATTAATTCCCAGTGTCCCATGTCCAAGGCCTTAAAACTCTCAAAGGCAAGATGTTTTAGATCCATACAGACAGTGAAGGCACCTATTTCTGCTTTATCACCATAAATATGGATGTCAGCCTTTGATATCCCCTAAAATCACCTGTATTTTTAATAATCAAAACATGTTTACCACTTGCTTTCAAAACGAAGGTGCTGTGAGAAGCTGTGAACTAAAATGTGTACATTCACATCCTCAGTAAAGTATAGTAAAATTCCAGGACATGATTATTTCTGTAAACATCAAAATGAATCCAGGCTGTGAGCATGCACTCTCTCAACAGAGACTGTGCTGGCAGGTTATTTGATCTGGTCACTGAACGTTTCCTTCTGTCTGGCTTCTGCTCAGTCCAGCTATTGCAATAAAGACACTATTGCAAGGGTCAGATGTGAGAAAAGGCACATAGCAAAGGGGAATTTACAGGGCTTCCGTTGACCTTGGATTTTACAGGACTCCTAATTGGGCTCAAGTACTGAAGAGAGATTTCAGAGATTTCCTCCTTGAATGCTGTCTTAATGTTGTGACACTCCTAGGTGTATCTGCCAATGTAATCTCTTGTGAAGATTTTGGTACATTTTAGGTAGACATAAGGATCACATTTGTCATTGGGAGTTTTCACCTGTACAGGATGAAACTTGACTCACTTTTTCCCCATTCCCCTAGCCTCCCTTCAACCTGTCTTCTCCTTATTTAAAAAATCTGTGTTGCATTTTTCCTTCTTTTCTTGTTATGTTCTTTCCCCCCCCCTTCCTTTCTTCTTCCCTCTCCCTATTTTCCCTTCCCATTTGAACCTTTTCTTCCTATTTTCTAAAATCTATTTGAATTTCTATCCGTATTTACACTTTTGGTTTCTTGCACTAGAGAAATAACTTGATACTTACACATATGTGTCTGATTTATTTCACTTAAGAGTATGGTTATAAGTTGTATCCATTTACTGAAAAATGTTTCAAGTTTATCCTTCTCTTTTACTGAGTAATCTACACATACATATCACATCTTCTCTAACCCACCATCAGTTGATGGGCATTTGGCTTGTTGCCAAGATTTAGCCATGACAAACTGCATCACTGTGAACCTGGTTATGGTATTGTGCTTCTCATTCTTTGAGAAAGGTACCAAGGAGGGGATGTCTGTCTGAGTCCTACAGTCAGTACCACAACAGTGGAGAAGTGTTCTTTTTTCTCACAGCCCCTCTAGCATGTTATTGGTTAAATTCTTGATACAACATTTTCTGAAGTGAGATACAATCATTTTTAAATTTTTTAAAATCCGTATGTATGTATGTATGCATGTATTCATTTATTTGGTGTAGAGTCTCATTACACAGCTCAGAATCATAGAGCTCCTTGTGCTTCAGACTCCCTAGCACTGGGATTGCAGGCATGCACCACCATGCCCAATTTCGGTGGCAGGCATGGTGCACCCAGGGCTCTGAGGCCAGCAGGGCTTGTGGTACCAGGGATCGAGCCCAGGTCCTTACATTTGCAATGGAGGTGCTCAGGCTGCCAAGCTACCTCCCCAGTTTGAGATACAATCTTAATGTTGTTTTAATTTGCAACTCTCCAATGGCAAGTGATGATGAGTATTTTGTCATATTTATTTATTGTTTCTACTTCACTTGAGAAGCATCTATTCCTTTCAGATGCCTGTTTTCAGATCGGGCGTTTAAATTAGGGAGATCTGAATTTTTAATTATTTATTTTCTTGAAAATAGTCTTTGAAGGAATAACTGGCAAAAACCTTTTTCCACAGTATGGGCTGTTATTTCACACTGTTGATGAGTTTTCTTGCTCAGCAGAAAATTTTTGATAAGATAAGGGCCAGCCAGATAGCTCAGAAGACTAAAACACCTGCAAGCAGGCTCAGGGGCTGGGGGTTCCATCTCTGGGCCTGCCATGCTGGCCCCTCCCCCAGGGCCTGGGCATGCAGAGACAGCAGTTGAGACTCAGCTTGCAGGCACATGCCTATAATCCCAGCTCTTGGGAGGCTATAAAGAAGTGGATCACTGTGAGTCCAATCTAGTAGTGAGACTCTGAAAACCTTGTTTACTCTTCCCTTAAAAAAAAAAAAATGATGAGATTCTAGTTGTTGACTGTTTGTGATAATTTCTGTGTGATGGGGATTTTGTTCATAATGTTTGTACCTACATAAGACAGCTTCAAGAGTTCTATCTATTCTATCTTCCAACAGATTTAATGTTTCACTTTTAATATTTACATTTCTTGTCCATCTTGATTTTAATTACTGCATAGTAAAAGTCATCGGTCTAGTATAAAATGTTTGGCAAGTGAAAAGCTAGATGTTTTTGTTTGTTGGTTTGTTTTTTGGTACAGGTTCTCACTACACAGCTGAGACTTGTAATGATCCTCCTGTTTAAGCTGCCCCAGCACTGGAATTGCAGACATGCACTACCATGTCAGGTTTCTGGGGCTGGCATGTAATGTGGTAGTGGGGATTGAACTCGGGATCAATCCCCTTGCCAGGCAGGCACTTAGACCACTGAGCTATTTCCCTAGCCTCAGACAAGTTTTACAGCACTATTTAATGAAGAGGGTAGCTTTCTATCAGTGAAAGTGTTTAAGCTCCACTTCCAAAGATAAGGTGGCTGAATATGTCTAGAGTTGCTTCTGCACCTTCTAAACTTTTAAAAATTTTTAAATGTATTTAGTACAGGGTCTACAGGGTCTCCCTACACAGATCGGACTCATAGTGGTCCTTCTGTTTTCTGTCTCCTCAGTGCTGGGATTATGGACACATGCCACCTGATCCCAATTCATTCAGTCTCACTCCACATCTCAGTGTGTCCTATGGGCGGAGCCAGCATGGCACCCTGGGATCTAACCCCTTAGGTACTGTAGTTTGCTGAACTATCTGGCTGGCCTGCCACAGCATCTTCCAATCTGTTCCACTGATTCTTGGGTTTGTTTCTCCCTAGTATGCTGATTTTTTTTTTTTAATCACAGTAGATTTGTTGTATAATTTCAAGTCAGGGATTGTGAGGCTCTCTCTCTTACCTATGTTGCCCCAAATTGCCTTTGCTACTCTAGGTCTCTTCTGATATCAAATGCATTTCAATATATTTTTCTGTAATTCTGTGAGATAACTTTATAATTTTGACTGGGATTGCATTAAATCTGAATAGCAATTTCTGAATGCTCGTTTTCATTATATTGGTTCTTCTACCCAAGAACAAGGGACAAGGGATATCTTTCAATGCTCACAGATCCTCTTTCATCTCCTTTTTCAGGGTACTGTATTTTTGTACAGGTGTTTTACTTTCTTTTCTAGACTGATTTCTGTCTTCTTCTTCTTCTTCTTCTTCTTCTCCTTCTTCTTCTTCTTTCTTTCTTCTTCTTCTTTCTTCTTCTTCTTCTTCCTTGTTATTGTTTTGTTGTTCTTCTTCTTCTTCCTTCTTCTGAGATGCTATTCTGAAGGTAGTATTTGCATCAGTATTTCTCAGTGAGTTTGTATTTTTTGTATAGGAATGGTCCTGAGTTTTGAGTGCTTAATTTGTATTCAGCTATGGTACTGAATTTGGTTACTGAATCTAGAAATCTTTTGGTGGAGCTCTTGGGGTTGTTATATAGAATATCATGTTATCGTGTCATCTGCAAATAATGATCATTTAACTTTGTCTGATTTTAACAGCTTAAGCTTCAATGAATTATGTGTTATATATATTTCTCATATTAGAGAGATTTTAACTCGATGATATCACACTAACAAGTGAAATAAAAGATCTACCCCCACAGGCTAATAGCATGAGATGTGTTATGAGTCATTAGTTTTGAGATGTGAACCTGCCTGTTTTTAAAACGCAAGGTGGATAAACATATTTTTCTATGTTAAAATGTTAATAATTTATAGAAAAAAGTCTACCTGATCAACTCCCTGAATTTTGATTCATTTTGATGATAATTAATGAGAAATTAGAATTGTTAACTATTAAAGAAGATTGATAGATGGATAGATCAATAATGATTATTTACTGTCCTGAACCAGAGTAGATTTTTGAAGCATGACATGGTGCAGTCTATAATTAAAATTTTTAAATGCTTTAAAATGACTTCTTATGATATTTCTCTAAATCATCAGAACATAGTTGTTAAGCAAAACTGAAGAGCACCCTCTAGGCCAAGGTTAAGTAATTAGTTTGCTTTTTGGGTTCGATTAATGCTTTCCTCCTTTTATAGTTACTGCTGGGTAGGTGCTCCAAGTGTTTTGTAGTGATTTCACGGCACAGTTTCATTTAAAATGATCACGGGCTGCATGGCTAAATTAAAGCATGCTGCTTTGAAAATGTACCCCACTATTTTTGGCATATTAAGCTGTCAGAAGCTGATAAAATCAGGCTCACATTTCTCATTTGAGAGTATATTTGGAATGCATTTGTACCCTTTTCATCCAAAATCAGTATAAAATTTAAATGGTAGCATCACTTGACTAGAGACATAACGACACTACATGAAACCAATGCACATTGAGAATATTCTTGTAGAAGTCAAGGTTAATACATCTAGAATTAAACAGATTACAAATGGACATTGTTGTACTTCAGGAGAAAGCATTTGAATTTACGGTAACATTAGGTAGGTACAGTAAGTTTCTCTCTTAATGTGGATCACATCTTATACTTACTTTGCTCTGAATTTTCAAGGTTTTATCTTGCAATCAGCCCATGCAGTATCACATTTACCAATCAATTAACAAGTAATTACTAAGCAGGGACTGTGAAGCAAGGAGTGTACTAGCTTTCTTTCTTTTTTCTTAAGCTTTTCAGGGCTCTGATACTTGGAAAATATTTACTCAGTAAATGTTTACCACTTTGCATTTTGCTTTTGAATTAAACAAGAGAGCTGCTACCATGCATGCAGCAGGCCTCGTGCACAATGGAGTTGTGGATCTATGCCCAGGAGGCAAGAGACAGAGGTAGAACCATGGCCTGTGAAGCTAAGCTAAATTTAGCTGTAATTCTGATTTCCTCAGCTAATACTTCAGTGATCTGGATTGGTTAAACTATCTTTTTCTGGATCATTGTTCTCAATGTAAATTAGGAATAGCAACAAAATTGCTAAGTATCTTTTTGATAATTAAACGAATTCATATAAATACAGAGATTAAAAATGTTTTGAAAAGTGTTTTTGACGCAAAGAAATGCTTTCAAGGTAGTTTGATGTTATTATTAACCCTATCACAAGCGGCTTAGGATGTCATTTCTTTAATTTTCTTGGCCCACCTAATTATGTTTGCCATATTGTGATAAATCCCACTAAAGTATCAGTCTGACACATAGTCATTATATTGTTGCATTCATTTAACAATTCTTATGATTTTCTTATAGTTCTTGAAAATTTCCAGAAAGTATAGTTTTCTAAATTTGATACTAACTACTGCCTCAGAATTGTAATGAAAAATAAATGTTTTCGTTTAGGACTACAGCAGTCCTCCTGACTCAAATTCAGGAGACTGGAGCACAGCAATTCCTCAGGTGTCCCCAGGGCACCTCACATCCATGCCAGTGGTAAGGCGTAATTGTGGGGGGAGTCTGGCTACAGAACAAGGCCAGCAGTGCCGTGGCCCTCGGTGGCACCAGGGATTTTTGCCTTCTTCACACTCACATCTCAATCCTAGAACTGTTTTGGAATTCAAGACTTAAGCCTTAAATCTTTAATCTACAGCCCTAAATTCATGGCCTAAAGTACTTAAAATAAGTCTGTTTATATGTTTGTGTATGATTCCAAAGTTACATTTCATGTCTGAAAGTTTATGAATATATACCCATTGACATTTAATATCCCATACTATATCCAAGCACATTATGCATAAATATGCCCATTCATAAAATTTTCAAGCTTTGGGATTTTTTTTAACCTTACTCTAGAATTTCATACAGATATAAAGTAGATATAGGATTCACTATTTTGACTAATGTGTTAGAGGCTATTTGTGTAGTTGATCTTAAGCAATTGTAAATTTAGGTAAAACTTGAAAAAGAATTAAACTTCATATGCAATAGAAATTATATATATATATATATATATATATATATATATATATATATATATAGCATAATATTGGCTCCCATTTAACTTTCTAATAGTATTCTAGCAAAGAAATCAGTACTGTTTTTGGCTTTAATGGGAAAATCACTCTGTATTCCATGTAACTCTCCTATATGACCAACTATTTTTGAACCATCCATTTAATTTTATATGTTTTTATCCTTAAAGTTATTTTTAAGTCTTTATTTCTTTAAAAGAAGCCCCACTAAGTCTCTATAAGCCAATATGTTCTTTTGTAATCTAAAGTTCTTGAACTTTTATATACACTTCAAATATAACATGTTCATAAAATAAATGCATAAATAATCACATAAATTATGAAATAACTATAGAAATAATTCTGCGAACATATGCTCCTTAACAACACAAATACTTCTTTTGTGGTGTTGGTTCTTGTGGGAAGCAAATCTGTGATAATTTATTTTATTTAGCTTTATATTTTTTATTTAATTTTAGTTTTTGTGGAACCAGGGATTAAACTCAGGACCTTTCACTTACTAGGCAAGCTCTTCTTCTACTGAGCCATCTCCCCAGCCCCTCTGTGATAATTTAAATAAAAGATCTGGGTGTGGTGCACAGATCTGTAATCCTAGCACTCAGGTGGCTGAGGTGAGAGGATCATTGTGGATGCTCTGCCAGCTGGACTACAGACTGAATTCAAGACCAGCCTAAAACTATGCAGCCTTGTGTCCAGCTAGTTCAGTTCAGGTAATTAAACTGCTGTGTGACAATACAAAACACAAGAAAAGAAAAATATAATGTATTATATCAGATTAAAATACATTGGACATATAGTATCACAGGACCTTAACCCAATTTTATCTTTTAACTGCATGTAGTCCTTCAAATATTTTAGTTTGCAGTCAACAATTACTCTAATGCTAGAGTTTAGTACTAAAATGTCCCTAAAATCTATGTGTTCTTAGATGGGACCTTTGAACAGTGATTGGACTGGAAGGCAGTGCGATTGTAGCTGGTTTGCAGGTTTGAACAGAGTCAGAAAAATCTGGTCCCTGCAGGTGTGGGCCAACGGGCCTCCTACTTCCCTCTGCTTCCCGTGGTCCTGTCCTGAGTAGACCAGCACAGCTGCCACTCCGCCATTGCTCTCGGCATGGAGCTCTGTCATGAGCCAGCGGACTGTAGACTAATCATGAGCCCGAATCACCCTCTCCTCCTGTCCTGGCGGGTGGCCAGTACTGAGGTCTCTGCAAAAAGGCCAAGATAGCTGGCCACGTGCCCAGCACAGGGAGACCTTTAGCAGTGTTCTGCTTCTGTGGTGTCCAGATTCTACAGGTGAGAAACTCTAAGGAACTTTCATAACCTGCCACATTGACTATAGGGTTAATTCTCTCTTGCAAAGAAGAAAGTCCTTGTAAGGCAAGATCGAATAGAATTGATATTTGCCTTTTTTTTCTGAGCATTTCCCAAAAGTAAGTTATTTTTTAAATGTGTATAACAAAGCCACAAAGAAATTCACTGTGAGAATCCTAGCAGTCAATAATTGTTTCTTTAAAAATTTTTGTGTTACATTTTGTGGGAAAAAAGAACATATAAAAGTAAGAGGTAGTTAATAAATAAAAGTATAATTTGCATTTTTGAGGTAAGAACTGAGTAGGGTCTTCACATAGTTTTCTTTGTTTTTTATATCATAATACTTCAGTATTGTATCCTATAGAGATAACAGTAACATAATTAAATATATGGCTAATTTCTAGTGATTACTGAGCACTTATTACATCACAGTGTTTTTTCCATGTTATTTAATTTCACTACTACTTTGGAGGGTGAAGAAAACTATCTTTTCTGATATGGAAACTAAGATTTCAGGCAGCTCAAAAGACACAATTATTACATGAATTCATTCAGAAATAAGATTCAGTGTTGATAGACCCATCTATAACTATCATTCCAAACTTTTGGCTTTTAAGGTTTTGAGCTAAGAGGTAAATCTTTTTCAAGTAATATTCATTAACACTTTCTTTTTCAAAATAACTTCTTAATGACTCTAAACTGAGTGTATCTTTTTGCTTTCTTCTTTCCCACAAGATGAAAGCTTTTATGCATTTTAATGGATGTCTCTAATAGAAAATTGTAATGTTTCCTCTTAACTTCACTTAATGATTTTTTATAGATAAAATTTATCAGTTCATAATTTTGTATTTATAATTGTTTAAAATCTGCATCAATAAAAACTAAAAGCTCATAAGATGCCATTCCTACCTCTAGAAAATGAAGCTGCTACTTCCTACCCTAGAGAGTTTATATGCAAAGTAAATAAGATGAGGTGACCATCTTTAGATACTTTCACATTTACTGTGTTAGGTATGATACTAACCTCCCAAGAATTCCCATGTGCTGAACCCTGTAACTGTGACTACTTAGTTAAAACGTCAAGGGAAGGGCAAGCCAGATAGGTTAGTGGATTAAAGGTCCTGTTTAGGCATATGTAAGGACCTGAGTTCAAGCCCAGGAGTGCCATGCCATGGCAGCCCAGTCCTGGGACACCCTGAGAAAGTGACTGAGACTGGGCATGGTGGAGCACACCTGTAATCCCAGTGCTTGGGAGGCTGAAAACAGGAGGATCACTAGGAGTCTGATCTGTGTAGGGAGACTAGGAGATTACAATGGTTGAATTTTAACCTTATTTGCCAATCAGCTGATCTTAAAGAGATTATCCTACATTGACTATGGGCATTCTGAGCAATCACTGAGATGCCCCCGGGAAGAGGAGAAAAGGAAAGTCAGACCAAAAGCCGTCATGACTGAGCCAAAGGTCACAGTGTTAATTAACAAAAGGGACTCGAGTAGCAATTATTCCTTTGAAGAAGACTGATGCTGAGAGCCGATGCAAGTCAGCAGCATTGAAGTTGGAAAAGGCAAGGAAAAGACATTGTCCCCAGAGGCCTCTGAACTAGCATGCGCTTGAGAAGCTTTCATTGTAGTTGGCATGCTCGTGTCAGCCTTCGAGCCATTTGTAATGAAAAATACATTCATGGTGCTTTAAGGCACTAAATTTACTGCAATTTTTTATAGAAGCTAGAAAAAAAAACTAATATATTATCATTACTGTACATTTTATTTTCATTATGCTTCTCATTATATAATGGCTTAGTGCACACTGGTGGCTGAACCAGTGGAGTCATGACGTGTCAATGCAGCTCTAGCACGTGAGGCTGTTCCGCCGTGGCATGAATGCACAGAGCCTTCTCACCCTGTACCACTCAGACAGAAAAGCTTGAGCAGAGCAGCCACTGATGGGAAGGAAGCACGATCCCCACTCTCGCAACTCAAGGCTAATTCTTTAATTATTGAGAATAATGCAGGGACCTGCAAGAAGAGCCAAAATGTAAGGTGACAGAACAACTGAAAATGTAGAGGTTATTAATAAACTTTATATGTGGACAGTAAGTTGTACAAGATCATGGTGTTTTGCTATAGAGAAAAATAAAAAAGTGTCAAAATTTCCTTTAAATGTTTTCTTCCTAATATTCTTCCCTCGTTCCTCCTTTCTCTCTCTCTCCTCTCCCCCCTCCCCTCCCCC
>PVKA01040375.1:0-13135 GCA_004027165.1 Ctenomys sociabilis | reverse complement strand
ATCTCCTGCACCACAATAAGGAGATCAAAGTAGGAAATATCCCGTCCTCTCCTTGTACCCTCTGTTCTTCCAAAGTTGTTTCCTTTCCAATGATCGGCCTTTCCAGCAGAACTGGGAGCAAAAAATGCTTGAAGAGGTACATAGCACACTTCATCTTTCTCAGGCACAGATCTGAGTAGGAAAGAACAAAGAAAAGAGAGGGAAAAAATGGAGACCAATACAATGATACAATGAACACCTCTAAAATAGAAATTATTTCAAGTTGAAATATGAAGGACATAAGGGAATTAATTAATTAAGGTAGAAACTGCAGGAAAGAGGTTCTGAACTTTGGAAATGACATGTTTGAATGTTATGACATGAGAATGTGAAGCACATTCAAAAAACTGTAAATACAGCATAAGGCTAGAGTGAAACAGCCAGGGAAGTTGGCATGAATGTAGTATATTAATGACTCAGAATTTAATCACAAAGATTATATTAAACTATATAAGGGCTTGAAGTAGGAAATGATTTGATACTGCTGAATTATATAAGAACTTCAGGGAAGATCTAACATGAATACTCTTCCAACACTTTAATGACACCGAAAGGGAATGACTATTCCCGCAGTCACACCTAAAAGCTAACACTATTTTGACCAGGCAAACATCCAATCCCCAAAAGGTAACTATAGGCCAATCTTTTTAAGGACATAGATGCAAAAATGCTAAACAGATTATTGATAAACAGAATACAACAAATTATTAAAACGTTCATGCAACATGACAAAATAGGCTTAATGACAGGGAGGCAGTTATGGTTGAATTATACATAAATCAGTAAGTGCAATCCATGACATAAAAAGAAGCAAAGAAAAAAATCATGTGATCATCTCAATAGATGAAAAGGCCTTTGACAAAATCCAAACTCTGTTCATGATAAAACTCTAAATAAGGTAAGTGTAAAGGACCTTATCTCAGTCTGAATAAAGCCATTTATGTCAGCCCATTGCCAACATAATATTAAATGGGGAAACTGAAATCTTTCACTCTGAAAGCACAAGAAAGACAAAGATATTCATTGTGACACCTGTGTTCCATATACTATTTGGAACTTTATCCACAGCAATCAAGCAAAAGAAAGAAATACAGATAATATAAATGGAATATATACAGAATATGGAGAATATATATGATATATATTCACATGTATATGTCATAGAATATATGCATATATCATGTAGAATGCTAAATATACATGGAATATATAGAGAGAATATGGGATATAAATGGAGAAAGCCAAATTATTATTTACAGATAGCATGAGGTTTCACATAAAAGAGCTAAAATGTTCCACCAAAGGACTCTTGGAATTAATAAGCAAATTTAACAATAAAGGAGGATAAAAAAAAAATCACACAAAAGTCAATGGCATTTCTGTATTCCAATTAGGAACTCACCAGGAAAGAAATTAAGATATATCATTGACAGTATCATCTGGAAACTGGGCATGGTGGCCACCACAATCCCAGCATTCGGAAATTGGAAGAAGATAATTTCTTTTTCTGTGCAAAAGCTTTAAATAAAATGACATCCCAGTGATTTATTTTTGCAACATTTTCTGTGTGATTGAAATTTTGTTCATGCAGTAGTTCCTTATGTCTATGTCTTCAAGAATTTTATATATTGCATCTTCTAACAGTTCTAATTTTTCCTCTTTAATAATTATATTTTAATCCATTTCAATTTTATTTGAATACATGGCAATAGATATGGGTTTAGGTTTAATCTTTTTTTTCTTGTGGGAAGCCATTTTTTCAAGCATCACTTATGAAAGTGTCTATCTTTCTTCAAGTGAGGGTGTTTGACCCCTTTGTCAAAGATAGGGTAGGCGAACATGTTTGAGATTGTTACTATATCTTTCTAATCTTTTTTATTGATTCTTGGGTCTGTTTTTATTTTTTATTTTGGCAGTAACATGCTATTTGTATCACAGTACATTTGTAGTATAATTTCAAGGCAGGTATTGCGATATATCTTGTTGCCCAGAATTGTTTTTCTGTTCTAGATTTCTTATGATTCCAAATGAATTTTGAGATAACGAATAACATAAATGCTGGTGGGGATGTGGGGAACGAAGTATCTTTCTCAAAGGTTCACAGCTAGCTCAGTTGGTAGAGCATGAGACTCTTAACCCTTCTCCACTGTTGGTAAGATTGTGGTCTGGTACAACCACTGTGGAGATAATTGTGAAGATTTCTCAAGAACCTAAAACTAGGCATTCCATTTGACTAGAAGTTCCAAATAGCTGACTAAAACTAGAAGTAGCAAATGTTCTTCATGGTAACTTACCAAATAAAGCGAAAATTGCATCTATGCTTATAACAACATAATTTGCAATAGGAAAATGCTGAAAACAGTCCGGATCTCATCAACCAATGAATGTGTAAAGATGTGGAGGTTTTATGCAATGCAGGGGTATTCAACCATAAAGATAAGCTTGAAAAATTTCTAGTTAAATAGATGAAACCTGAGCTCTTATTCTTAAGTGAAATACTTAGGGCACACATTTGTAAATATTACATTGTTTCTCTTGGTGTGAGAAACCTAAAATATAAATAAGGACCACAATGTATAATAGGTATTGGGAAATGGGAAGAAAATATAAAAACTGGAAGGGGAATAAGGGAGGGGTGAGGAAAGCAAGGAAGAGAGAAGAAAAGAAAAGAAAAGTGAAAAGAGACTAGAAGGAAAGAAATAGAAAGAAAGGGGTGAAGAAGGCTTGAAGGAAAAGGCAAGGTTTAGAGATAAAAGAAGAATCAAGATTCATTATGTACAGGTAAAATTATCTACAATGAATGTGATTATTATGTATACACAAAATGTGCCAATAAAATTAATTTTAAAAAGAAAATTAGACACTTGAGAATTAACCTAACCAAGAAAGTGAATGACTGCAGAAAAATTTATAGTAGTCAGAAAAATAAGATGGTCAAGATGGCACAAAGGTCAGAAAATGGAAGGATATGTCCTGTTTCTGGATAGGCAGAACCAATACAAACAGAATGGCCATACTGTCAAAGCTTATATACAGATTTAATGCAGTCTCAATCAAAATAACTGCTTCATTTTTCAAAGACTGGAAAAAGCAATCCTAAAATTTATGTTTCACCAAAAACAAAACAAAACAGAACAACAACAAAAAACACAAAAAGTAGCAAAAACATTTAAGGTAACAAAAGCAAAACAGGCTTTTATCATCCACAGTCCCATATTTCAAACTGTATTATAAAGCTACAATGATAAAGACAGCAGGTTATTTGATCAAAAACAGACATGTGGATCAATGGGACAGAATTGAAGATAAGTCCATGAAAAAGCAAGAAATACTGCAAATATAAAGAAAACTATTCATAGAAGTCATTATAGAATACTTAGCAACCTGAAAATGGAACTTCACAAACAGATATGTGAGACATATAGAACTGAAATTATTCATGATTTAAAAAGTTTACAGTAAGGCATATATTAGCCAAGATTCCAGAGCTCAACAAAAGAGCATAATATTAAAGCTAATAGAAGAAAGTCGCAAATCATCTACAAAGGAAAGCCCATCAGAACCACAGCGAACTTTGCAACAGAAAACCTCAAATCAAGGAGAGATTGGAGTAAAGTATTTCATGTCCTAAAAAAAAACAACTTCCAACCCAGATTGGTGTACCTTGCAAAACTATCTGTCAAAATTAATAAAGATATATGACACTTTTGTGAAAAAAGAACACATGGGAAAATTATTGAAAACAAAACCATTACTCTAAAATGCTCTGAAGAATGTACTGGGGAGATAACAAGGATTATAACTCCATGAACCCCAATATAATGAATCCACTAGGTGAAAGAAGCACAGAGGTGAAAAAAAAAGAGCCAATAAGAGGAAAATAACACGACAAGGATAAGTCAATACATAACAATTGTAACCACAAATGTAAATGGTCTCAGTTTACCAAACAAACAAATAAACAAACAAAAAAAAAAAAACCAAATTGGCAGAATGGATCAAGAAACAAGATCTAAAATTGTGCTGAATAGAAGAAATGCATGTAATTCAAAAAGAAATTAGTATATTGAAAGTCAAATGATGGGAAATAATACTTCATGTAACAGGAACCTGGACAAAAGCAGGGATAACTATTATATTTACAGACAAAGCATGTTTGAAGACAAAACCAAAACTGAGTAAGAGAGACAGAGGAGGTTACTATATCCTTGTAAAGGGAACAATTCAAGAGAAAGTGATAATAATCATAAATATATATGCATTGAGTACCAGTGCACTCAAGTACATATAATCAGTATTAATGGATGTGAAAAATCAAACAAGCACTAATAAAACTTTGTTGGGGGATCTCAATACCCCACTTTCCCAAATAAATCAACTAGACAAAACATTAACAAAAATGACAACAATGATATCTTAGAACAGAACCAAAATTTTGAACAAATAGTTTTGTGGATGTGTATGGAATATTCCACACCAAAATATATTGTTCTTAGCTGCACACGGGTTTTCTCAAAATAGAGCACAACTAACTAGCTTATAGAACATTATTAGGTAATTGGAAAGGAACTAAAATTATCTTATGCATATTATCAATCCATGGTGCAATGAAATGGGAAATCAATGGCAAAGGAAACCACAAAAATTTCATAAACATATGGGAATTAAATAACATCCTGGAAACACCAAATTGGTTGCAGAAGAAATTGATTTCTATAATTAAGTACAATATCAATGCAACATCCTTAAACTTATGGGACACAATGAAAATAATCCTATGAGGATAACTGATAGTGGTGAGCATTCATGTCAAGAAAGCAGAATGGAACACTTAATGTAGAACTTCAGGCTTGTGGGAAGAGAAGAGAAGTCAAGCACAAAGCTCTCATGATAACAGAAATTATAAAGATAAGAGTAGAAATTAATGCATTGGAGACTAAGAAAACAGTACAAATAATCAATGAATTATATGTTATGAGTTAGTGCCAAAAGAAATAGTGAGAAGACCTGATGATTAAAAACCCTATAGAAAATTGGATTACATAGTATATACCTTAGTCTGATTAAAGTCATCTATGAAAACCCAACAGCTAACATAATACTAGAAGAACAAGAACTGGAAACTTCACTTTAAAATCAGGAATGAGGCAATGATGTTTACTATCACTAATCTTATTCAACAGAGTTCTGGAAATATTAGCCAGAGCAATTATACAAGAGAGAGAAATAAATGGAATAAAGATAAGAAAGGAAGAAGAGAAACTATCATTATTCACAGATTAAATGATACTTTGCACAATACCTGAAAAATTCCATGAAAAGACTGGCAGATATGATGAGCAAATTAGTGAGATATCTTGTCACAAATTCAACACTCAGAAATGGGCATCCGAGAGGAACACACAGTTCTCAGAGGATGAAATTAAAGAAGCAAATAAATATATGAAAAAATGCTCCATATCACTAGCCATCTGTGAAATGCAAATTAAAACAGCACTGAGCTATCATGTCACCCCAGGAAGAATGGCTGTCATATCTTTATGAAATCAACCAATAGCAAATGTTGCAGAGGCTGTGAGGAAAACGGACCCCTTCTCCACTGTGGTGGGAATGTAGATTGGTACAACCATTATGGAAATCAGTGTGGACACTCCTTAAAAAACTAGGACTGGAAATCCCATTCAAGCCAGCTATCCCACAACTGGGAATTTTCCCAGAGGGATGGAAAAAATCATGTTATAGTGATATAAGTATATCTATGTTTATAGCAGCACAATTTATGGTAGCCAGATCTGGGAACAACCAAGATGCCTGTCACATGAGGAATGGTTGAAAAAGATGTGGTATCTTTATACAATGGAGTATTACTCGGCTATAATGAATCATAAACTTGAAGCCTTCATATTTAAGTGGATGCCACTCTAAGATATATTCATGAGTGAAATAAACCAGACCCACATGTATAAATATCATATATAGTCTCCCTAGTATAAGAACTCAAAAGAAGAATTACAAATAGGTATAACACAATTAAAAGGAAAGCAAGAACTTGAGGACTGGACAATGAGGAGAGGGGAAGGAGAAAAGCTGGGAAACATGATAGGGGCAAAGCCATTACCCATCTTGGGCATAGATGGGTAAGGCAATGATCCTGAGAAACATCAGAAAGTTTGTGAAACTAGCAGTTAATTGGTAGCATTGTCACCCTGACTAACTATATATGCTGATGTCTGTGAACCAACCAACTGCACTGAAGATAACAATGGGTAATGGAAGGGTCATGCTTGGAATGCCTGTCTTTCTGGTCTTCTAAATACATACTTCTTGTCATGACATACCAATTATTGTTATACTATCTTTCAAATAAAAGCTTTTTTTTCTTTAAATAAAGGGTAATCAATGAAAAAAAGACACAAGAAAAAAATATCACAGGACTGTCCTGCTACAGTGCTGTATATGGTTAGATTTCTAAATTTCTGTGTAAAAATATGTAAATGTTCATTCCTATCTTTTAAAATTTTTTTCTTCATATTCTGTAAGGATTTAAAGTTTAACATATCAATATGTAATGGGAAATACCTGTTCCATGTTATGCCTACGATGTTGGATATTTAGACAGGATAAACCAGAGGCTTAATGACCTAGGTTTGCAGATTAAAAATTGGAGAAAAGGAAGGGCTGCAAAGTCATCCAACAATTTCACCCTAGCCTTTCAAGGGCAGTGAAGACGCAGGACATGGGAGAACCTGTACTGTAACATCATAGAACTCAATTGTGCCCCAAATTACCTGATCAAGGAGATTATGCAGCCACAGAGAAATGTGATCAATGATGTATAGTGTGCCCAAGGAGAGTCACATGGAGTGAAAACATTCTCTCAGGTTTTCACAGAGAGCAAGTTTGTCTGGCAATGGCCGTGACTCATCCACATAGCTCTACAGAGCATTCACAGAGGATCTACAGACTGCTCTACAGGGTTTCGGGACAAGTCCTGAGGGGATTTGACTGATTTTGTCAGATACAAAAGTTAGTCTTTTTGTTATATAGGTCTTGCTTTTTCTTATACTCCAGAAAAGTATAAATTTGAGATATAAAAAGTAAAGTCATATTAGTATGCTGAGCTCTAATAAATTGTCAAGACAACAACTCCTGACACTGCCAGTGTTGCAGATAACCCACTACTATTATACACTATTGGACTATATTGGATGACTCTGCGAATTCATGCACCTGCAATATATGAATGGCAAGGGAATACCCACCTCTGACAAAAGCAAACAATAAAGGGGATAGAAATGAAGCACCATTTTTTTAGTGGAAAAAAATATGTATCTGGGTATACACAATAGCATAAATATAAAGTTACCTTCTCTTAGTTCAATGAGAAGGTTTTGATCTAATAGTGTTTAGACAAGATATCATGTCTCCATCTTGTACTAGGAATAACTACCACAAAGACAACAATGTGCAATGCATCAATTATTGTAACTGAAGTACTAACCTTTTGAAACTATCTCATTGCTATTTCTTTATCAATAAAGTTATTAAAATAAAAACAAACATGCATACACATGTATCACTTTGGTATGAAACTTACCCATAGTAAGTACAACTATCAAGAGAATGAAGAAACAGTCTAAATAATGGGGAAAAATTAATAGTTTTTCCTCAAAGGACTACTATCTAGAACATGTAAGGAACTCCAAAAAATCGACTCCTCCAACTCTAAAGACCCTTTCCAAGAATGGGCATCTGAAGTGAATAGACGCTTCTCAGATAAGGAAGTAGAAATAACAAATAAATAAATAAAAAACGTTCATTATCACTGGTCATTCAAACAATGCAAATTAAAACTACATTGAGATTCCATTTCACTCCAGAAACAATTTTTATAATCAAGAGATCAATCAATAAGAAATACTGGCAGGGCTATAGGAAACAAGAAATCCTTCTCTATCGTTGGTGGGAGTATAGACTGGTGCAACCACTTGAGAAGTCAGAGTAGATATTCCTCAAACGCTAGGAGTAGAGGTTCCATTAAACCCAAATATTCTCTTTGGTATCCTCCTAAAGGTATAAAAAGCATCATGCCACAGCCATATATGCACACACATGATTACAGTAGCTTTCTTTATGCTAGCTACAATTTTGAAATACCCTAAATGTCCAATAACTGGTAAATGGATAAAGATGTTTTCATGCAGTGGAATAATACTGTGTCATAAAGAAGGATAAGACTCTTTTAACTAAATAGAGGCATCTTGAGACCATAATCATAAGTTAAATAAATTGGACACACATGTAAGTGCTATGAGAAACCAAAAGGGTAAATAAGGACTAAAATACATAATACATACATATATTGTGAGGTGAGAGGAAAACATTGAAATGGAAAGGGGAACTAGCTAGGAGGCAAGGGGAAAGGAAGGAAGGGAAGAGAATTAGAGAATAAAAACAGAGCCCTAAGAAATGGGAAGTTGTGAAGAATTGAGTGAGAAGTAGTCAAGATATATTTGTGAAGCAGCCTCAGTGAAGCAAACCAAACATAGTGTATTGTGCATGGAACAGAGTCCTTGAATGACAGCAGTGGGCACTGTGTTGCAAGTGGGTCCTGAGTGTCTTGAGATGGAGACACTGCAATGAACTCTTCCTCAATTTCCCACTCCTAGAGTCATAGCTTTGGTCCTGTCTGACTCAGACATGTGGGAATCATCTTTTGTACCTTCAAGTTTTAGACTGTACTACTCCTTATTAGAAACTTTCTAGTACTTCAAAACAAAGATATTTCTGCATCAAGATCTTAAATGTTTTATCACTTTTATTATTTGAGAATAAGCCAATTAGTGCTTCAATTTTCTCCACTATAGACAAGCAAGTGGGCTAACTGCTGCTGACTTACAGGTTGTCTGTTGTCCATTAGTCACGTTGTGGCCTCTGAAATGAAAACCTTTTTCTTTTAATTTTTTTTAAATGAAAAGTCCCTCTGATGTCTAAATAAAATTCATTTGTCTCATCAGATTAATCTTATTCAGGATATTTGGATAGGTAACTGGTGCCTGTCTTGCTAATGTGAACCAAACAAAGCTACTATTATTGACATTCCACTCATAGTTTATTTTAGACTTTACTTCTCTGAGAAAATTTTTTTATCCAAACTATGAGTGTGCTCTGAGAAAATTTTTTTATCCAAACTATGAGTGTGCTTATGAATGTCTGGTGTGTTCTTTGGAGGATATGTTGACGACTGGTACATGATGCAAGGTATATATGCAAAATATTACTTCAGCACCTCATAAATTGAGTAATGATATAAAGAAACAGCCAACTAGAAAGAATATGTATGTTAGTAGTGAGAAGAAAATAATAAAAATAACTGAGGATAGCCAAAGTACTATTATAGTGGTAGACATTCATAATACTAAGAGTCCACTTCCAAGTGACATTTAAGTGGATTTTGAGCTGTGAGAACGTAAAGTTTTATTTTAAAATGTGTTATCTATGTTGATAGTACATTATTAATATGGCTAGGTTATTTATGGTTCAATATAGCATGTGATGACTGTCTGCCCATTCTTAGTAACATTAATTTTTAAAACTCAACTAAGAGACATTTCAAGTTTTACTGTGGGGGCACTGTCTTTTACACTGTAACTATTAAGTAATCTAAGGAGCTACTTAAAATGATTCAAATTCAATAAAAACTTTCCTCCTTGATTTAATGTCTGTTGATGATGCTTGCCTGAACCAACATTGATTATGATGGTTGCAAAAGATCACTTGCCAACTTTCAACACTGTATACACATTTATGTGTGCATGTTGCATTTTATTATAAATAAGAAGTTACCATTTTTCCCAATTGACTTATCTGTGTTTCCTAGATAAATGGATTATGCAATGTAATTTGTTCAGTGGTTTACAACTCATTACTTCCCTTAGCTATTTTAACTCAGATTATCACAGACATGATCAGTGGGCAGTTTAGAGTATCTGTTCTTATTGTCTTGTGGCAATGAAGCAATCATTGATTGATTGATTTTCTCTTTGGGTATAATATGCTCAAAATTTTATTGTTCTATTAACCTTCTGCAGAGTCTGGTTAGTTACTTCTCTGAGGAACTGTGGTGTTGTTTCATGTCAAGTGGTGTAAGAGATCAAGTTCAAGATCTAATGATAAGTATCCTTAAAGGTCCTGTTCCTAATGGTCAGAGTTAGGAAATTTATATTTATACTTATACTTATGGATAGGCATACCTAAACACACACACACACACACACACACACACACACACACACACCTATACACCTAACTATGAACACAAGTATGTACATACATATAAACTGAAATATATGTACATTTAATTATTTTGCAATCATACATTAACACCAATAAACTAAGTCCAGTTCCTCTCACAACCTGTTTTGCTTTTTCCATTCTGTATTTCTATGCTTCTTCCATAGAGAGAATCTCGACTGTCAAATACATCATGTACTGTATGTATTTGGTCATTTTTATGTTTTTCAAACAGTTCCACAGTTACTTTCTCCACACAATCTCAAAACTACATATGCAAATATAGTTCTCAATTTGCTTTTGTCTTTTTTTCTCCTATCTTTCTCTCCCCTCCTCCCATGATTGAGAGTATATGATCAAATGCTATAATCATGAATTGCTTGGATTAGTAACTTTTTCCATTATCCTTTTACATAGGGTATTCTTTTAGGCATGCTATTGACTTGGTAGTGAGTACAAAGACTTCCCAGATAGTAAATTATGCTAATTAGAGGAACTGTCTGGGGCAGGGTAGATGGCTCAGTGCAATAAGCGCTTCCC
Source organism: Ctenomys sociabilis (assembly GCA_004027165.1). Classification (NCBI taxonomy): domain Eukaryota; kingdom Metazoa; phylum Chordata; class Mammalia; order Rodentia; family Ctenomyidae; genus Ctenomys; species Ctenomys sociabilis. The sequence goes on along the minus strand of PVKA01040375.1, from coordinate 2,263 downwards.
TGGCAAGCTCAAGGGCCTGAGTTCAATCCCTGGTTCTGCAAAAACAACAACAATAACAAAAACAATCTGGTCTGATCAACAGGTTGACATTCACTGAAGAAATGAGACACCTGCAGCTGCAGTCTATCTAGTTTAGTGAGGTTGGAGCCGGGTGTCCTCAGCTGTGGTCTTAACCTTGTCCTTGGATTTAAAACATTAATATTTTTGTTTAGTTTTTTTAAATCTTTTTCCCTCTTTTATAAATTTAATTTTATTATTTTGTTTTCTTTTCACATAAGAAAGCATTTTTTTGGGCTTTAACATGAGAAATCTTACAAATAAAATTTGTATAAACACAAAGCCACAGTCATAACACACAGCAAAGGACAAAGTATAAACAAAGAAAACTAATTGGCAGCTATATACAGTTGGACAGTGTGTCTTGTATACTAGAAAGTATTTTATAAAATAATCATTAGAGCAACAGAAGACCAATCTTCAGCGTAGTCCTGGAAGATTTCCTTAGCATCTCCTGTTTCCTTCAATATCTTCCTCTTTAGTACGGCTGGCAATTGTTTTGGTAATGTCACCTCTTTGAATTGCCTTACCGTAAGTGCTCTGTTGACCACTGCACTCTACATATGCCTGTCCATGTCCATAGTTCCCACAGTTATATTCAGGATAATCATATCTGCCATAGCCACAATACTTTTGATCATCACCATAGTCAGTATTGTAATTTCCATATCCTTGATCATAATAGTTATTAAATCCTTGGTTCCAGTTTTGGTCCTGACCTTGACCACGACCCCTAGTACTGCATCATCCACCAGCTGCAGCATCTCTTCCTCCTTTTCATTGTTACTGTCGCTGTCAATACACCTCTTTGAGCTGTGCAACTTTTTTTTGGTTTTTTTTTTTTTTTGTCTTTTTCTATTTTTTTGGTGCAGGGTCTCACTATGCATGCAGCTCACATTCATAGCGATCTTCCTGCTTTTTGCCTCCCATGTGCTGGGATTACAGGTGCGCGCCACCGCTATGCAATTTTGATTTCATTTTCCAGAATCAATTTGATGGTATCTGCTTTCTAACAAATTTTTGACTGGTTCTTCATCTGTGTACATGATGAAACAAAATCCTCTCTTTCACTTGTTTTTGTATCCATGGGAAGTTCAACATTTTCTATCTCTCCAAAAGCTCCAAAATATTCTTTAATATGTTCTTCAGAAGTATCTGGGCTCAATCCTGCCACAAATACCTTTTTAGAGGGTTCTTTCCCTTTTAAACTTTGACCCTTTTAGGGTCTATCAATTTGCCATATCAATTTGTGTTCTTTTAATTCCAAAACCTCATGAACACTATCAGCATCTTTGAAAAGCACAATTTGTATGAAAGCAACTGAGGTAGATCCACTCTGGGAATTTAAAAATGTTTCCAAAAGTTTATTAGGGGAACAATCACTAAATACATTTCTTTCCAAAAAAAATTGCAACATGTTGTTGAGTGATTGATGAGCTGATTAATGGTTTATTATCCCTGTCTAAAAATTATATGCCTTTTTGATACTCAGTTAGAGAAGGAAATAACCCTATTATCATAGGTTTTGCAATTCTGAATTTTTGTTTTCTAGATCAGAGGTGCACAGCTGCTTTTTAGACACTGACAAAGCAAAGATGTGCAAACTCAGAAAATGTGTGGAGTTCATCCCAAGGTTACTTGGAACAAACCTATGAATGACTTATTTGTGTCCCTGGACCTTTGTTCGTCTCTGAAGAGCACACTTAAAAGGGGAAATTAAAAAGTTTGGATTTATTGTACATGGAAGAAGAAGCCATGAATAGTTTTCAAAAATTTAAGTCCCCAGTTTTTCACAGTGGTCTGCCACATTTCCAAACTTGTGAGTTCTATTTCTATGGTGAGGAAAAGTATAGTGCACAGAGTAGAAGGCAGAAGTTCTTGGAAATGCATAGAAATAACTGCCATTGTAAGAGGGGTAGGGGAAACTTGTGTTATCTTATGCCTCTTGTAACATACTAAGAAACTTAATATACCTTTCTTGTTCAAGGTCCTACGGAAAATTGGAACAGATGGACTCTATCTTAACTTGATAAAAGCCATCTATGACAACCCAAAAGCTCATATAATCCTAAATGGGGAAAAACTGAAATCTTTTACTCTTAAATCAGGTACAAGACAAGGATGTCCTCTATCACCCCTCCTATTCAATATAGTGTTGGAATCCTTAGCAACAGCCATTAGAAAAGAGGGAGAAATAAAGGGAATA
>PVKA01040374.1:0-18810 GCA_004027165.1 Ctenomys sociabilis | reverse complement strand
CAGGTGCGCGAGAAATGGAGACAAGACAGGATTCTGATCAAGTCTCGTTTATTCAAGGAAGCGATACAGCTTATATAGCAGAGGGAAGGGAAGTCAACGTCACTAATGACGTAGGTATATTAGGGTAATGCTATAGGCTAACAATACTCAGGTGATCAACTAAAGGAGCATGTGACAGGAAGTCTAACCAAAGGAACACAAGGTAGGAAGTCATGATGCAGCAATTCTACAGGAAGTGTAACTTATATCCATAAAAGGAATAGAAACGAAGGCTTCCAGACTACGGTGCCCTCCACAAAAATGCAACTTTTGTATCTGACAAGATCAGTCAAATTGATTTACCCTGAAACCCTGTACAGCATCTTGTATGATGTCAGCCATCTGGATGAGTTATGGCCATTTCTTGATCAATTTATATACAGCTACCTTCTCTTAGTTCAATGAGAAGAAAGGTTTGTACTAATATTGTTTAGACAAAATATCATGTTGCATCTTGTCTGCTGAATAACTACTAGAAGACAACAATATACAAAGTATTAATTATTATAACTGTCATGCTAACCTGTTCTGAAATTGTTGCATTGCTACTTTTTCTCATTAAAATGAATAAAAAAATTTAAAGAGACAATACTAAAAAAAAAAAAGTACAGGAAGAGTAACCAGCAAACAATAAAATTGATCCTGTATTTTTAAAAATGAAAAGAAATGGGAGTGAGAAAGAAGTAGAAGAGTGATGCTCCTCTGAGTACAGATTTCACTTTGGGAAGCATGCGCCTAATCTACATCTGTAAACAATAAAAACATCAAGTGCTGCATCTCAGAGTATCTGCTCCCTCCTTCCATCTAGATGCCGCCTAGAGCAGCTCTCCCCACTGCCTGCTCCAGGGAGCCACCCTCTAGTATTGTCATTATACACGCATTACTCAGTCACATCTTTTTTATCTGTAAATTAATTCTTCTAGGACAAGAAAGACTCACAGTAGGAAATGTGTCTATTTTTTGGTACTGGAAATCAGACTCAGGACCTTGAGCTTACCAGGCAAGCTCTGTATCACCGAGCTACAACCCTAGTCCCATTGTCTGTTTTCTTTAACCTTGTATACCTAGTATTTCACTCACTGAATTAATTAATACATTAACATATAAAGAATCCCTGGTGCTAGCAGTAGTAGAGCTTGAGAAGGTGGTTTGGAAAAGGCTAGTGTTGAAGGCTTAAAGGCAGTCTACCTCTCTTCTAGTTACAGGCAACCAGGAAAGTTAATTAGTGATCCAAATCCTTAGCCTTTCCAGACAGGGCTATTCAATTGCAACAAAGGACTAATTAATGAAATCTTGTTAAGTAGTGCTTAAGCATCAAATGGAGAACTAGGCAAGATGACTACTTAATATACAACTTCTAAAAATAATATTGTATGAGTCAAATGAACACAGTTCCCTTGGATACCTTTGTTTTGACCACAATGCTAGAGCTCATCGCTGGAGCCAAATGGACTAAGCCAACTGGAATCCAACCCTCTGCAGGACTTAGACACATTCTAAACACCAGCAGGAGAGGGGCCCTGGAGTGCATTCTACAAGCAGGAGACAGTGCTTGGGCTGAAAAGTCCAGCAGACAGAAACATTCTAACTATGACTCTTTGTGACTCGAGGTCATTGACAGTTGCTTCCCACTTTAAATCTCACAGAGCAGCAGTCACCATGTGATAAGGGAACACTAGGTTTTGCTAACCAGGCTCCATGTGAAAAAATTTAGTGGGTTTCCTGTGACAAGTTCTCAGCAGGAAGCACAATGTCATTGGGCACCCCTTCTGGAATTCAACTAAGGCATAGAGGCCTTGCTTTAACGAATTGTTGAATTTATTTCAATGAAGTGCTTACATGCTTGAAAAATCTATGGCCCAGCTTCTTAGCATACCATGCGATTACTAATGATTCACTACTTAACCTTCATTTGCCCAGACTAAGATGAGCCTGGCTCCTGTGGCTCTGCATGGGTATCTACTTATGAGGCTTTTGTTCTGTTCTGTTCTAACTTAGACGAAGAGTTACATTCAGTGTAATCCTCTTAGCACATTAGCATCAGTTCATGTAAAGAATCTCTACCACTTTTATCTTCTTACTTTTTCCATTTGTTCCTGATTCCAGTCACTGTCTCCAACGTATTTTATAAAACATCATTGAACAAGCACATGTTCACACAAAACTGTTGTGTGTGTACTCATAATTTCAATTTGTTTATCACTTCAGTGTCACTTTTAAGATCATCTATTTCTTGCAAATAAAAACTACATTGAAGTTCTATTGTAAGAATGGATTTTTTAAAAAATTCTTTTTAAATCATTCTGGCTAGGATGTGGGGAAAATGGAACTCTTAATGGAAGGTAAATTAGCACATCCACTGTGAAAATCAGTATAGAAGCTCCTCAAAAAGCTAAAACTAGGGCCGGAGATAGCTCAGAGGCTTAACTGCCTGCCTGGCAAGTGCAATGTAATTAGGGGCTGGGGAAATGGCTCAGTGGAATAAGTGCTTCCTTAGCAAGCTCAAGGGCCTGAGTTCAATCACCAGTTCCGCAAAAAAAAAAAAAAAAAAGTGCAATGTAATTAAGTTCAATTCCCAGTACCAAAAAATAAAAAATTTGAAGAGGAACTATCATATGATACAGTTATCCCACTTTTAGTCATATACCTAAAGGAGTCAAAGTCAGAATAAAAAATAGAGATGCCTACACAACCCCTAACACACTATTCAGGATAGCCAAGTTGTAGATCCAGCCTCGATGCCTATTTATGGATAAATGGCTAGAAAAAATGTGGTCTGTGTACATGATGAAATGTTATTCAGCCATATAGAATTAAATCATGTCATTTACAGGTAATGGTGGAACTGGAGACTATCGTATTAAGTGAAATAAGTTAGACTCAGACAAAATCAGAAGTCATAAAACTAAAGGGAGAGTTAGTTAGGGAAGAGGAAGGGGATGGAGGAGGGAGAGGGGAGAGTGAATGGGGCTGGATATGATCACAATGTGTTGTATGCATTCACAAAAATATCACAATGAAACTTACTATGCTTCATAAGTACTATGTGATAATAAAAAATTAAAATAAACTTTTTTGAAGGGCATCAGAAATCCAATTCAGGACCTTGTGTTTGATGAGCTAAATAAACTTTTAAAGGGATTTGATTTGTAGGTTAAACAAAATAGATCTCTAATCCTGAATGAACATCTAACTCAGAACTTCTAACTATAGTATTTCAGTCCTTATCCACTACACTCAGTTGCCTCTTGCAACCATCATCATTTCTGTCACAGATTCTTAGTTTCTACATTATTTTGTAGATTTTCATTAGCCTTGTAAGGAACAATGTACATTTTCATAAGTTGACTTTACATCAAGGAATTTTGCCAAATATTTTTATCTGTTCAAAGATAGTAGCATTTTTATACAATGGAGTATTACTCAGCAATAAAAAAGACAAACTTGAGGCCTTTATATGTAAATGGATACAACTAGAGACTATACTCATAAGTGAAATAAATCAGACCCACATGTATAAACATCATAATTGTCCCCCCAGTGTAAGAACCTGAAAGAATAAATAAAATCCAAAAGGTATAATAGGTATAGTAAAATGAAAGAAATTGAAGGGCTGGCCAAATAGCTCAGCGGATTAAATTGCCTGCAAGGAGATGCTGGGGGCAGGGTTAATCCCTAGGCCTGCCATGCTGGCTCCAACCCCAGGGTGCACTGAGACAGCAATTGAAACTGTGCGTGGTGGTGCATGCCTGTAATCCCAGCTCTTGGGAGGCTGTACACAGGCGGTTCACTATGAGTCCAATCTACATAGTGAGACCCTGTAGATCCTATACTAAAAGGAAAGAAAGAAAGAAAGAAAGAAAGAAAGAAAGAAAGAAAGCCCAGTCTTAAAATTTTTTTCTCTCATTTTTATGGATTGAGGTGGAAGAGTCCAAAGCACACACATGATGCTTATCTCTGATGCTCCAGAGTGAAGCCATGTGGCTTTTACTCATGTGTAGTAAAACAGAAATGGAGAAATAGACATGCTAAAAGGTTTAACCAGGCCTACCTGGCTAGTTAGTGGCTGAGTTGAAATTCCACATTTCAGGGCTGGGGTGATTGGTGATCTAAGCACCTGCCTGGAAAGCGCAGGGACCAGGGTTCAATCCCTGGTACCACATGCTTCGTCGATTCTAGAACCCCAGGTGTGCCTTACCAGCCACTGAAACCAGACGTGGTGGTGCACACCTGTAATCCCAGCGCTGGGGAGGCCGAAACATGAGGACCAGTGGGAGTCCGAGCTGCATAGGGAGATACTGTGCCAAATAAATAAATTTTAAAATAAAAATTTAAAAAGAAATTCCACAATTCATCTTGGAGTCTCCCTAATGTGGTGTTGGGCTCTACAACTAACAAGGTGACTTCATCTGACCCAAGGAAGGTGGGGATCCGAAGGTCCAGGTTGACCGCGCCTCTCTCTGCACACCACGCGCTAGGTGCAGTGCCCTTTCCAGGCCCCATTCCAGGTGATTTGCAAGCTTGGAGGGAAGCACCAGGCCCTGGTACCCTGGACCAGGCAGGGAGCCCCATCTTGCCTGTCACAGAGCAGGCGTCCCCTGCTGCAAGGAGCAGGTGCACAGATCAGAACTTATTTTCAAGGAACAAACGTGTGGGCCCATCTGCTACGCCTGGTATGGCATCAAGAAGAGAGCGTGGAAAAGACGCCAAGGAGCCGCTCCCCTCCATGGTGCCAACACTCGGTTTCACAGATGGATGACAGAACAAATCTGAATGCAGTCTTGCAAATCTGTCCTGGGATCCGTTGCTCCCAGTCCAAGCTGAGGGAAAATTAATGCAATCAGAACCAGATAAATGTTCCTTCGCCAGTTACTGGTTATCCAGGTGGCAACAGGAGGATTCAGCTGAACAGAGTCCCAGAGGCCTCCTGCCCTTGTGTTAATAATGCAGGGATTTCTTTTCCAAAATTTTTACTTCAACACCGCCACCTAGCGTTTAATTCCCAGATTCACCAAACCTCAGAATAGCTCGATGGGAAACGTTACTCAGGAGAATAGTCTGGACTTTGAAACGTTGTCTATGACTTACCGTTGGGGACACAAAAGCGAATCACAAACTGGTGCATATGGTGTGCACCCGTATGTGTGGACCACGTGCACGGGTTTGTGTGAACTTTCTCCTAGGCGCGTGCACACAAAGATCTAGACCCATCCTCGGGGTATCAGTGATCATCTCTGATTTGGTGGCAGCTGGGCAGATTACTTCTTATTCTTATCTGTCGTTCTTCATGTTCATAACAAATCATAATCAATCATTTATGCAAATAAAGAGAAAACATAATTTTTAAAAAAAATCTTTAGGGCCCAAAGGTGAAAAATCACCCTTTAAAAAAAGATTTTCTAAGTGTAATTATATTTAGCAAGAATTTTTATAGTAAGTAAACTTTATTTATCAGCTCCCCAAAATTTTAGCAAATATTCATGGAGCATCTACATGGTACAGTGTACTCTTCTGATATTCAAAGACACCAGTAAATCCAGTTATTTGCTTTTTCTATAATGTTAGCTATCATTTAATGAATGCTTTGATGGGTGCTGGTGCCTGTGCTAATCATCTTGTTCTAAACAATTCTTTCTCAAATCGATACAGAGTCTCACTGTGAAGTTCTGACTTGCAGTGATCCTCCTGTCTCAGCCTCCCCATAACTGGAGTTACAGGCACATATCAGCACACACAGGGTTCCAAGGCCAGCATGGCATGCAGTACTAGGTATAGAACTCAGGACCTTGTGCTCAACAGGAAGGTGCTTAGACTGCCAAGCTATCTCCCTAGCCCTCCCATTCTAAATTTTAAACTACTCCTACCAGTGAAATTACTGAGGTGAAAATTTGGCATCTCAGTGAGGTTAAGTAAATTACCCAGGGTCACATAGATTTTATGAGATTCAAACCCAGTTCTTTCTCTCAACCTGAACACTGAGCCACTAAATAATTCTCCTAAGTCTAAGTGCCTAAGAAATTTCCAGACATATCCACAAGTGTGGTGCAAAACAAGGTAATTATTTGAATGCTTACTAAGATTTAGTCATCATTCTTTAAACACAGTAATTGATGATGCAGATATATCTTAGAGTAAAACACTTCCCAAGGTAAAGTTGTTTGTTAGGAGACCATTTACCCAAAGTTCCAGAAATAATAAGCAAAATACTTGAGTGTGTCAGCACTTGTTATGTTTGAGGTTTTATTATAAGGACTTAACATGTTCTGACCAGCAACTCCACGACTTGTAGCACAATTATCACACTGATTTGGCAGGTGAAGAAAAGGTTCACATGGGTTAATTTGACCAAAAGTAAAGGTAGTAAGCGAAAGCGCTAGAATTTGAACACTGGAGGTGTTAGTGCTCCAAAACCTGCCCTTCTCTCTAACCGATGCTGTTCTGAGCACAAGGCAGTGCTCAATAAATATCTCAGAATAAACAGGAGCTGCTGCTATCTTCATGTTGTAGAAGAGAGTCCTGGGCACAGACGTGCATGCAGCTAATTCTCCACGATTATGCAGTTGCGGTCAGCAAAATTAGGGTCCAGGCTGCTTCTCAGGGTTCTCCCACCCAGCTCTTCCATGCCCTGATTCACTTACGGGTAGCAGAACAGAGACTACCATAAACTTGGTGCCTAAAGACAGCACAGAGTCCAGGCATGGTGGCGCACACCTGTAATCCCAGTGCTGAGAAGCTGAAAGCAGGAGGATCACCATAAGTCCGAGCTTATAGTGACCCTGCAACAACCAAATACATTGAAAAAAAAAACAGCAAAAACTTGCCACCTTATAGTTCTGGTGATCAGAAACAGATTGTTTCTCCTGAGCAGGACTGAATTCTCTAGAGAGGTTCTCGACGAATCCATCCTCCTGCCTTTCTGGGTCCTAGGTGCTGCACAGCTTCCTTGCTCTGTGGCCAGCTAGGCTCTCTCTGGGTGGCTCCTCTTGCTGCTGTCTCCATCACCGCATCCATTCTACGTCTGGGCCTTCCCACCTCTCTCTCACACATCTCAGGGTCTTTCCTATGGCACTGAGCTCGCTTGCTAACCCAGCATCGGGATCTCAGGAGCCTTGACTTGGCTGTACCTGCAAAATTCCTTTTATGACATAAAGTGACACGTTCAGAGGTTTCAAGGATTAGAACATGGACATCTTTGTTGTTCTGTCTAATAGTTAACCATGCCAATCATTTGCTTGCTTGCTTTGTGGAGGTATTTATTTGTTTGGGGTTGTTTGTTAATTTAGCAGCTGATTTTCAAATATTAAGCCTTTCTATTTCTATTGGTACGTTTGCAGTCCACATATGTTTACATGCATATATGGCGATGGTACTCACACATCACCAGCTGAATTCCTTCCTTCATTCATTCCTTTCTCCTCCCCTCCCTGCCCCTCTTCCTATCTCTTGGGTTTTGGCTTTGGTTTTTTTGGTGGTGTAGGGATGGAACTCAGGGACATCTACTATTGAGCTACATCCTCAGACCACTATTTTTATTTTATTTTAGACAATGTCTTGCTAAGTTCTCCAGGCTGGCCTCAAACTTGCCATCCTCCGACCTTTATGTCCTGGGTAGCTGGAATTACAAGTGGGGTCTCCAAGTCCAGAAGCTTGCCTGTCTCTGGGCTTCATATAAATAGAAACCAGTAATAGGTATCCTTCCATTTTATTGTTTTTTAACTTCTTTCATTCAGTGTGATGCTTTGAGACACATTTACATACTCATGTTTATATGTAGACATGTATCAGTAGCGCATTCCTTTTTATTGTTGAGTCATATCACGTTTGTGAATTTATCACAATTTTTCATCCAGTTCCCTGTTGAACACTTGAGTGGCTTCCAATCTGGGGCCATTAAAATTAAACCTGCAAGAAGCCTTATTGTCCCTAGAAGGCCCCATTGCAGATGAGCTCTATAACCCGCAAGGGCCTGACATGTCTGTAGCTCAGCTTCACTTACCAGGGCAGCAAGGATGCAATGGGAGGTGACATGACGTGCGTGCCACATGGACAGTTGTACCTGCAGCCTGAGGCATTACAAGCAAACTTCTTTACAGGATGAGTTGAACCCAGGGCCTTCACACTGAGCTACATACCAAGCCCCTTTAGTTATACATTGTTTGCTTTTTGAGACTGACTTGCTAAGTTGCTAAATTGCCCAGGCTGTGCTCAAACTCTGGACCCTCCTCCATTGGCATCCCAGAGTGCTGGGTTTATAGGCAAACTCTGACCTCCAGCAGGCAGACAGATAACAAATCCAACAGAACATTCTGGATTCCTCATCTCACATTCCACATGAGCTGCACGCAAGTCACAGGTGACTCTTACCAGCCTCTTACTGGTAGGAGGCGTGGAAATATGTATCCTTCCTGCACCTGGTGACACCCTCCTGTTATCAGGCTGGAGATTATTGAATATGGACTTTGGACTCCTCCAAGACCAGAAACAGTCTGTGGGTCAATTGCAGAAATTGCAAGATTTCAGAGTTCCTAGAACTGGAAATTATCAAGGATAAACAATTTAAAAAGAAAAAGGCGCTGGAGTATATAAAATGCTGTAAAGAATCTACCATCAGAAAATTTGGAGTAGAAATGAAAAATAAGCAATATTCAGTGCAACATGTGGTGGCCTAAACATTGTCTCCAGGGGTCTCCTGAGGGCTGTGACTGGTATTTGGACCATGACCTGAGAGCCAACAGAGGAAAAAAACAGAACTCCTGAAAGAATGCTGCTGCCATGATCAACTATAGAGTCCTAACATGCTCTTCTTCCTGAGAAAGTTGTTATCAGGGCTGCTGGGATGAGAGAAAGAAGCATGAACTACCAGAAATGCTTACAGAACTGAAGACCTACAGCATACGGATTACTGGATAAGGAAACTTCTGTGCCAGAGCTACTCGTACCTTGCCCAGAGTCAGGCATCCCTTCAGCTGCATAGAGGGTAATCTGGAAGCTGTACATGGGGATTCTCTGATGCACATTTTCAGTGAAAGTACAGTGCTCAGCAAGTGGCTAAAAACTGCCCAGACATGGCAAAGAGGAGTGGCCGGCCAGGTCCAATCTATAGCTCTGTCTTGGGAAACTATGGGAGGTACTGTGTCATGTCACTGACCCAGAGTTAGGGGTGTGCTGGGAAGGTTATGGGCCCACGGAAAGGAAGGGTTTGGGCGAGAGTGGAAAGAGTCCAGGCAACCAAGCACACACTTTGGGAAGTGGGGAGAAGAGAAAACATGCTTGAGAAGAGGAAACACAAAGCAGTGAAAGGAAACGTGTTATGGGGAGCTTAAGGAACAAGCATATCCTGTTTGAAGATGTGAATTTTATTCAAATGAAAGAATATAGGAGTTTAAGACACAAAGGCAGAGTATGTCTAAGGGATAACAAAATTTAGATGCACTATGAGACATACTACTAGAAATAAACTAGGGTAGCAGTCTTTGGCATTAGAAACATGGGGAATCTGTAGACCTCACCAGTCATGGATCCTCTGGGTGTAGGAAGAAATTAGGCAGAAAGCTGACAGGCCAAGTTTCAAAGTCCTCACTGAAGGCTAGAAGGTGACTGGAGACAGCTGACCTCCCCAAGAGACAGCGCATACAAAACAAAATATGAAACAGGAAAGTGATGAAACAAAATGTACAGCTACATAGTTGGATTCTTTTTTCTGTAAGAAGGATCACTCAGTAATTTTTTAATTCATCCAAAACTGAAATAGTACTGTTGGCATCAAATATTATTGCTATAGCAGTAAAGTACAAATGGCTATTAATCCTCATCAGGAAAAAAAAAAAAAAAAAGAACCCTAGTAGGCATTATACTTTCTTTAAAAATGTCATGCTGGGGAGATAGCTCAGTGGACTAAACACTTGCCTGACAAACACAAGATCTCAAGTTCAATCTCCTATACTGCATGCTGTGCCAGCCCCAGAACTGGGCGTGGTGGTACTCGCCAGTAATCCCAGCTCTGGGGAGGCTAAGACAGGAGGATCACTATGAGTCTGAGCTACCCAGTGTGATCTTGTAACAAATAAATACATAAAAGAATAAAACAAAGAAGAACCACATCAAATTGTGCAGATCTGAAGCTGCACAGCCTTGCCCTAGAAGGAAACAGCATTCTCTGGGAAGTTCTGGGAGGCTTGTGTTGGACTTCAGCAAGCTTTTTCACAGTGATGCCCAGTGTTAGAGCAATGAAATGACAGAATCTGCTCATCCTGCTGGAAATGAACCTTTTTGACTTGCAGCCCTCTTGGGTTTTAGGTGATTCAGGAGAAGGGGAAAACCTCCAAAAGAGAGCTCTTCTCTAATAGTAACTACAGTCCTAGCATAACTCATTAGTAAAATAAGCATGATAGAACTGTGGCCCTCTCTTATCGAGCATAGAGTTATTTTTGTTCCCTTTCTGCACAGGTCATTGTGTCCTTTATGGTCAACACAGAAACAACTGGGTATCTCAAGATAACAAGGGGGCCGGGGAAATGGCTCAGTGGAATAAGCGCTTCCCTAGCAAGCGCAAGGGCCTGAGTTCAATCCCCAGTTTGCAAAAATAATAATAATAATAATAGTAATGATGATGATGATAACAACAACAAGGAAGCTGATGAAATTATAAAACTTGAAGTAGCCAAAGTACATGAGGGAAACATGGTGCAAAATCAGAAGACAGCACCTGCACACCAGAAGACAATGGCCCCAGGGTTGCCAGAGGAACAAGCCTCAAAGCACGGGGCACTTCCTGTTGCCACTCTCAGCCAAGGGAACTGAGAAGCTTAAATTAATCACGTACTCAAAGCTCCGCCAGCAAGGGGCAGAGCCGGAGTAGTGCCTACTTGTGCTCACAACCACCACGCAAGACCAGTGGGCCACAGGAGACCTCTGTTTGTGAACTCCAGTTCACCCAGGGCTTTTCTTTTTTTGAAGCTTTACATGGAGTCCATTTCTCACAGGGCCTAATATTAGCACATTAGTTATTCTGGCTGGCATTTCAATAGCTCCCTGCGTAGCAAGCTTGTGTCTGATAAATGGCCAAAATCTGGAGCTAAGAGCTAAGTTCCAGATCCCCAGGGACTCAAAGGCACTCTGGCAGGGTTGGTGTTACCACATCAAGTGCTCTCATATGGCTTCAGCAGTACCACCGTACTACTTAAAACACAGTAAGGTAGTAGTGCTTAAAGCACAGAGTTCCCTAGAGTCCAGTAAGACCTTTATGGATCTAAATAACAATGATTTTTAATCTATAAAAAATACCTTGTAACTTGGCCATCTTTTTAATTTTTTGCCCACATGACTGATTTCATTCTATCAATGATGGAGAACCCAAGCATTACTGTTACACTCTAGTAACATGCTCTAGAGGCTAAAAATGCAAACTCTGCCCTCAGGTGGAACAGAGTCTAACTCTGAGAAGGTTGTTTATTTCTGCTGCTGAAAATGCAAAGCTCTTCCTCAAGCTGGACAGGCGTGCCACCATGGAGCAGCATGTCCAGGTCATGTTTAAGAGTCTCAAGTCTCTTTGACAGTTATAAGGACACACAAATACCTAGGTTTCTCCTTCTCCAACCATACAATAGAAATGGTTTTCGGACCTCTCTGGTTTTGAACCTAGCCACCTGATTTGCTTTGACCAATGAAATGTAAGAAAAAATGATGCATATCACTCATATTTAAGAACCACAGAGGAGTTTTTATTGTCCCCTTTATTCCTGTGCTTTGGTGACTCTATTAACCTGGGACCCAGGGATAAAGTGAGGCAGACACACAGTGAAAGTACAGCATAGCCAAAAGTTAAGTTGTTGTTTTAAGTCAACAAGATATTTGGTATTATTTGCTGTAATAGCACAACCCAGCCCATCCTAACTGACACCAGTCTCAGTCTCCTCATTCATTCGGTGGAATGTAAATATAACATCCTTGCCAGATGCTTGCCACTTCTAGATCGATAACAATCATGAGAGAGGAAAATGACAAAGAATCACCTCAAATCGTTCAGCTTCTAATGACTGAATACCCGGCCTCTCTCCGAGATAGTCACCTAGAACCTATAAAAATGTTAATCATCAGCCAGGCATGAGGATGCCAGGAAGATCACAAGTTCAAGTCTAGCCTGAGCAATTTAGCAGCTTAGTGAGAATCTGCCCCAAATTTTTAAAAACTTGAAAATGGCTGGAGAAGGCCAGGGATATAGCTGAATGGAATAAGTGCCTGCCTGGCAAGTGTAAGGTCCTGAGTTTGATCCCCAAGGGGGCTAGAGATGTAGCACAGTGTGAAAGGCTGAGGGTATAAACCCTAGGACTACCAAAAAAGAAAATTATTATTTATCTAGAGATGTATTTCCTGGCTTCCAAATATGGTAAATTTCAACATGTTTTAATTCTGTGGTAATTATAATTTCCTCTAATATCTGTTTGTTTGTGACAGGGTCTCACTATTTAGTACAGGTTGACCCTAAACTCACTATGTAGCCCAGGTTGGCCCCAAACTCACTGTGATCCTTCTACATAATCCCTGAGTTCTGGGATTATATGTGTGTACCACCATACCTGGCTTGCCTTTTTATTTATTTTTCTTGTCGTTTCTCAGTACTATATGTTCTAATTGTTAAATACAACCTAACCCCAGCTTCCCTTCTTTCTTTTTCAGTCCTGGGAATTAAACTCAGTATCTTTGTGCTGAGCTACATCCTCAATGCTTTTCTATTTATTGTGAGGCAAGGTCTCACTAGGTTGCTACATTGCCCAGATGAGCTTTGTGCTTGAAATCTTCCTAACTTACCTTCCAGAGTGCTGGGATTACAGGCTTCTGGTATCATGCCAGCTATCAGGTTTTCCTTCATCCTACTGAGTAGCATTTATTAAAAATCTTCTAGAACTCTTTGTTCTGCCACACTTTAGCTGATGGCAAGACTAAGACTTCCCAGGATGAAGTGAAAGACAGTTAATGGGCACCACATCAATCACGTTATCAGGCAATGTTCTGAATAATAAATCATCCTTTAGCTTCTTACATTACAGAATTTTTACTACTTATCCAAACCAAAAACAATATTTCACAAGTTTATAACTTGATAGAACACAGAGAGAACATAACCAACAAATATAAAAGCACAATTACTGAGTCTGTTTTCTAATGACTTGGGTATGTTGAATATTTAAGAGTTTGTTTCCAAGGTTGTTCATTGCATTAAGATTTTGGTGGGCCAGCCAGAGAGCTCAGCAGATTAAAACACTTGCGTAGGCAGACACAGGGCCAAAGGTTTGATCTCCAGTATGCAGTGCCAGCCCCACTCCCTGGCACACTGAGACCAAAATTGAGACTGGGTGTAGTGGTGCTCAACTGTAATCTCAGTGCTCGGGAGGCTGAAAACAAGAGGGTCACTATGAGTCTGAGCTATGTAGTGAAACCCTGTAGACTCTGTACTAAATGCATTAAAAAAAGATTTTGGTGTCCCACAAGGTAGCAAAGAATCACGTCTTAATCCATTGGGTTTTTATAACAGAAATATCAAGAGCTGAGTAGCTTTTTTTAAGAGTACAAATTAGAATTAAAACAAAAAATTACAAGTGACACAGAACTTCACTTAACAAAGTACTATAAATTTCACAGTATTTGTTGTAATACATAGTGTTATCTTCCAACCAGGTATTCATATTACTGGATATGTACATGTAAAATTAGAAAAAGAAAGAAATGCATAAGAAATTAAGAAAAGAAAAAGTAGAATCAATTGAAAAAAGGAGACCAAATTATCATCTGCTCCTTTCCATAGACCAGCAGAAATGCACAGTACATCTGTCCAAATCATCCTGCTTACACACATACATGCATCTCTTTCCCCACTCCCTCTCCTGTCCTTCTCAACTCAGTAACTCTTTCCTTTTGAATAAGTTCATTCCCTTTTCCCAGTATTAATTGTACTGTTCAGATTCAATTTTTCTCCTTCAGCTTCTCATACTAAGGAGACAACATGATGTTTGCACACAGGTCTGATTTAATTCACTTAAGAGTATATTCTCTAGTTGCATCCATTTACCAAAAAGCAGGACTCAAATATATCCTGTTTTATAGTTGAATGACACTCCATTGTGTAACAATACCACATCTTCTTTATTCATTCTTCAGTTGATGAGCATCTGGGCTATTTCCAGGATTTAGCTATGACAAATTGCATGGTTATAAACATGGGTGCACATATATTGCTGTGGTATGAGATTTTCAGTTCTTCTGGAAAAATACCCAGGAGAGGAATAGCTTGCTCGAATGGGATCTCCCATCCTAGCTTTTGAAGGAATTTCCACACTGATTTCCATACAGGTTGTACCAATCGGCACTCACACGAACAGTGGAGAAGGGCTCCAAGGGCTGAGTAGTTTATAAACATCAGAAATGTACACCAGCTCCAGAGGGTGAGTATCCACATGCTAGGCATGTGACAAGGGCCACTTCCTGGTTCTCAGATGCCATCTTCTCCTCCTGTCCTCACATGGCAGAAAAGGGAAAGCAGCTTTTGAGTTCTCTTTTATAAGGGCACTAAATACATTAGTGAGGACTCTGTCCTCACTTCTAATCACCAGCCAAAGCCTAACCTCCAAATACCATTACATCAGCAATTGGGTTTCAAGATAGGAATTTTGCAGGGATACAAACCTTTGCTCCATGGCAGGACACAGTCTGTACAATTGTACTTCATGAAGAGGATAATATATTCTCATAAATTATTAATTAGGAAATTATGAGTGCAAGGCAGAAAACAGACTTCAAATTCAGTGTTTTCACAGAATTCCCATTTTTCTAGACTATACACACATCCCAAGCCAACTTTGGAAGGTCTGTGGGCCTAAGCCCAGAGAAGCACCCTACTGAGTTGCTCAGTAATTAAATTTTGTAATGAACTGATGAATAATGCAGGTGCCAGCGAACAATTTATCCCCACTGAGTAACAGGCATTTATGCAACTGCCTATTTTTTTCATCTAATCGATCTTATTTCTAAAAAGGGGTAACAATGAGATCCCAGTGCATTGTGTATTATATACATGGAACACAATAAAATAAAAATGGAAACTATTTTCCAAAGGTAGAAATAATAAAGGTGGTGGAGCTACCTTCAGTCAGGATCACTGATTTCATAAGCAATGAGTAGGAAGCTAATAACAAGAGTATGAAATGCTGCCAATAGGCTAACAATGTATCACTAAGGCATGTGTCTAAAATGTGAGATGTAGTTGAATAATCTGAATCTCTTGGCTGTCTTGGCATAAATCTTTCTCTCTCTCTCTCTGGCATGTAAATGTAATGTTTTGACTTATACAGTCAACTTTTATACACATTTTAGGAACTCCACTGTGGTCCTAACAGGTGATGATTCGTGGGTCAAAGGAATAGGATGGGACAGTTAGCGTAACAGAAATCCTAAGAGGGAGACAAACTCATGGGCTCATTGTCTATGAAGAAGGTGGACTTAACCTGAAGCTTGCAGAGTAAAGCACAGATTCAATACACAAGGATCAGTTGGTAGATGGCATCATGCTTGTGGTGGATAGACAACTGGTGGTGAACTTGTTACAGCCAATTGAACTGAACCAGCATGGTGCTGAGTGTGGGAGTCCCATCTGAGGATTGTTACCAGCAGCATAAAAGGCAGAGCTGGAGAAGAAGGGAAGCTATAGGGAGCTGTTAGTGTTCTGCTGGAGGACCTTGTCAGGCTGGCTTTCCTGATGAACTTGGCTATTCTCACTGAAGGAGTAGCTTGGGACCTCACTATCACTGAAAATTGCCATGATTCACTTTGGGGGAGCTCTGGTTCTCACTTTCAGCATTGCTTCCTGGCTCCAATTCAGATTCCTCAACCTGCTAGCACAGATCCTTCATCCCACTGACAAAGACTTTCTAACTTCCACCACTGACATTTGGGCCTTCCCAGCACAGATCCATGAACCAGGCCTGCATAAGACATTGTTGTGGGCTCTGGGCCTCCAGTTGGACTCTTAGGAGGCACTGTTATGTGCTCTAGGTCTTCAGCTGGACTCATGGTGGACACTGCAGTGGGATCCATGCCCTCAGCTGGATTCTTTTGGGGCTTTAGTATGAGGACAAATTTCCTGCACTCTCTTATGTATTACTCTTTGGGTAACTATTATAAAATAATCTTATAAAATATGTGTACTGTATTGTATTGTTCTCCTTGCAAATCCCTAAATTATGGCAACACCTAAGCAGAATTGTCTGTAGACTGTGTGAGGCAGAAGGTAGAAAGCATGTGAGTGTAGACCTGGGGGGGGGAAGCTTGTTGACAGACTCAGCATGAAAAAGCAATGACAGGAATGGAAGAACAGTATCAGGCTAGCTTGAGCTTTATTCCAGCATAATTAGGAGCTATATGGAAGGTTTCTCATTCAATTGAGGATATTTTAGAAGGGATCCTTCAGTAGGATAACATAGGGTTAAAGAATTATAGAATATGTAGAAAAAGGAAGAAATTGTAGGTAGACTTAAGATAGTTACATGTGATCATTAATTTTATGTGTCATTTGAAGTAGGCTAAGGGATTCCCACAGTGTGTAGAACATTGTCTCTGTTATGTCTGTGAATATGTTTTGGGAGCAATTAGCATTTGCATCTGTAGACTGAAGGAAGCAGATTACCCTCACCAATGTGGTGGGCATGATGCAGACCCTTGAATCCCAGAACAGGACAGAAACGCAGAGGAAGGTTAAATTCACCCACCTTGCTTGGGCTGGGTGATCCACTTTCTACTTGAACATCAGACCCTAGTCTCATGTCTTCAAATTTGCACTGTAATTTGCACCACTAACTTCCCATTAATGGTTTCCATTAATGGGACATAAATTAAAACTACACCACTGGTTTTCTTGGGTCTCCAGCTTGAAGGTAACATATTGTAGAACTACTTGATCTCCATAATTGTCCATAACAACCCTTCATAATAAACCTATTTCTGTGTGTCTATAGCTGTGCCCAATTAGTTCTTTTCTGTGGAGAGCCCTGACTAATACAAATCTCAAGTAAACAAAAGTAATGAGGATTTGAGCTAACAGAAGAATAAAAAAATTTACAGAGTTACCATCAAAGAACAATAAGCAGACATTGGTGTCCTATTGGATATAAATGATGAGAATAAATCTAATATCATTTTGAAGGTTTAAGTCTGAGCAACAGTAGAACAGCACCCCTCATGAAAAGTGAAACTCAGAAGTGGAAACTCAGCTGGGTGTGGTGGAATGCACCTGTAATTCCAGCACTCAGGAGGCTGGGACAGAACAATTGCCAAGAGCCCAAGGCCAGCCTGAGTTACATAGTGAGTTCAGGCCCAGCTGAAACTACATAGTGAGACCCTGTCTCAAAAAAGAAACAAAGTAGAAACTCCAAGGTGACACCAGATGATGGAAGAAGTGAAGGGGACAGAAACTATGATGTGCTACAGTTTGATTCACTGAGTTTGAGCTTGAAAGTTAAGAATGTGCTAAGGCTGGCTAGCGAGATAGCTCAGCTGTCTAAAGCACCTACTGAGGCAAGCTTAAGCCGGCATAGAGGAACATGGTTTGAGTCCCCAGCACCACATGCTGTGCCAGCCCTGCCCTCAGGGTGAGCTGAGCTGGCCAAAAAAAAAAAGTGTGCTAAGGGCACAGGCCGAGTATGGAGTTTAGCTGAATTCAGACTGCCTTTAGCGCCCACGTTCCCTTCCACGAGTGCATCTTTGTTACAGTTTAGATCTAGAATGTCCTCCCAGCCCCCATGTGTTAGGGCAGGGGACTGCAGAAGGTGATTGGGTCATGGGGCCGCTGTACTCATCAGCAGATTGATGGTGGCTGAGTGTCTGTCTAGGAAGCGGGGTCAAGCCAGAAGCAGCTAGTGCTGGACTGCAGCCTAGGAAGGTGCATCTCCTTGTCCTCTCCTCCCCGATCCTCCACTTCCTGTTCACCATGCAATGAGCAGGTGTCTTCTGCTGGACTCTTCTATGCCCTTCCTGCCTTGGAGACAGCTGTCTACAAGGCTGAATCTTCCTTCTAAAAGCCAAGGAGCCAAGTAAACATATCCTTAAATTGAGGGTGCCTGGAACTATGTCCCAGTGAGGAAGAAATGACTAAGACCATTTTATCCTGAGGCCCAGGACTCTCACTCTCCTTGGTTTCTTCTCCCTGTGCCACATATAACCTCTAATACCTACTGAGCACCCGCCCATGCCCGAGTAGCCTTCTTCCTGAGACAATGACAGGTGGCCACCAACTGCCAGCAGTCGGAGTGCTCTGCTGTGTACAGATAGATCTCTCCCCAAAGGGGTTTCCTGGCTTGGCCTTGAGTACCCCTGCCCTGCCCCTACACATAGACATAGACATATAGATACAGACACACACACACACACACACACACACACACACACAGGGTGGGGGACTTGTTCATACTCCTACATCATAACTGAAGAGTGCTGGGATAGTGTTCCATGCTCTCCAACCAAACATGGCTCTCAGCTAAGCCCATTTCACCTGCTCTGACTGCTCTTATGCTCCAGGTACAGATTAGAAGCCCAGGGCCTGGCATATCTAATCCTCCAGGTTGACACCCCAGAAGAAGTAAGCACTACATATTCATTGTGCCTAAACAGATATTGCTCCAGTGATGGTGAGCTTTTTAGAGACTGAGCACCCAAACTCACCTCTTTATGGCAAAGTGCCAACACGGCAGTTAAACCTGAATGTTGAGGTTGTAGTTCAGAAAAAAA
>PVKA01040373.1:0-18826 GCA_004027165.1 Ctenomys sociabilis | reverse complement strand
CAACTTACTCTGTTTTTGCTTCCTAGAGAACTTTTCTATTTCTTTATCTTCCAGCATATTTTAAAAACCAAGTTTTATGTTGAAGAAGGACCCTGCAGGCATATATTTTAGGAAAGTCTGCCAGTAACCTGAAAATTAATTAAGGGTTGAGAGGCCAGATCTTTAGGGGCCATGACTAAGATAGGGTAATGATGAAGAAATAGAAGAGTTGAAGAACATAGAACTGATAGGATGTTACAGTGTAACAAAAGAAACAGATAGGAGCCCGGTGAGATAGCCCAATGGTATAAAATGCCTGCTTATGCAAGCTTAGGCAAGTGCAGGGACCTCGGTTCAATTCCCCAGCACCACATGCCACACCAGCCTCACCACCAGGGAAGTGCTGAGCAGGCCAAAAAAAAAAAAAAAAAAAGTTTTAAAAAAGATGTGATTAAAAGAGCCAGCCAGATAGCTCAGTGGATTAAGCACTTGCTTAGGCAGAGCGCATAGGCAGAGGTTCCATCCTTGGCTGGTGGTGCCAGCCCCACCCCCAAGGTACACTGAGACAGACTGAGACTGGGTGTGGTGGCGAGCGCCTATAATCCTAATACTTGGGAGGCTGAAAACAGGAGAATCACTAGGAGTCCAATCTACATGGTGAGACCCTGTAGACCTTCTGGACTCTGTACTAAATACATTATTAAAAAATAATAAAATAATAAAACTTTAAAATGATAAATAGGGCTAGTGAGATAGGTCAGCTGACTAAGTGCCTGCTTAGGCAAGCCCTGAAACCAAGGTTCAATCTCTGGCACCAGATGCTGTGCCAACCCACCCTCGAACCCTCTGAGCCAGCCACTGCTGTAATCTCAGAGCTGGGGAGGCTGAAAACAGGAGGATCACTACAAGTCCGAGCTGCATAGCAAGACCCTGTAGCAAATACATAAGAAAAAAAAAAAAAAATGAGAAATAAAGTTCTGAAGACAGATAAAAGTGGATCTTGGATATCGGATATCAAACCCAGACAACTAGAAACATGTCCTATATTAAGAATGTTAAGGATATCTGAAAGATGTCAGTCATTGCCAGGATTAAAAAGTGGGGGAGGTCTTTCTAGGAAAATGTGAATAAATATCTCCAAAAGCTACTCAAGAATGAAAGAAAGCATGTGTTGATAGAGTATGTCATGTGAGTTCAGCATCTCCAATCTGTGTTTTATGATTAACACTGCTACGCCTACCACCATTAGATTCTGAAATATGGAGAAGACACAAGGACTTCCCTGCCATTGAATGTCATTTCCAACTTCAGTGTGAAAGGAGAGGACTTCAGTAATGAGACCATATTTGTCTGACAGGTTAAGCGACAAAGTGGCAGCCCATGGTGCACAAATAAGCTATTTAGTAACCTTTCCAGCTCAAGTCCTTTTCCAAAATAACTCCTGCCAGCAAGGACATTTGAAACCTTGGACTCCTCCTGCAAAGAAGTCTTACAAAATCCAATTGCCGAGTTTGCCAATCCACCACTAGCAAGCAGTGGGCAAATACCTCTTAAGGAAGCATTTTTAGTTCCTCTCAACAGTGGTTAGGTTAACAGTCATAACCACAGTGTAATAATCCTCCTAGGACTGGTACGCTTGAAGCTGCATGACAATGGAAAAGGAAGTGCAGAGATTATCCGTGTAACCTGAAAAAGGATGAGGCCTTTGTCATGTGAATTGCCCCTTACATGTTTATGTAACCACAATTAGAGCACTTACTGGGGTCCTGATACCATGCTAGGCAATTATCTTTATTATTTCTTTCAGTCCTTCCAATAAACCTATTGGTCCTATGTTATTGGGGGCAATTTAACAGACAACAAAATAAGTATTTGGAGAGACTGAAATATTTATTCAAGTCGATGCACTGGTACTGACCCAAAACATCTGCCAGGCAAAAAGACAAGTGATGATAAGCGACAGACAAAATGCAAAGCATTTTACAGCATACAGGATGTGTTATTAAAAAACAGAAAGCAAGACTCTGAGAAAGCTCAGAGTGTATAGAAGGACACAGTCAGAAATCAATTGCAAATGGAAAACGAAAAATGATAATGAATTTATGACCTTATTCCTTGTAGAATGATGCTGCTATTTTAATACCTAAACAATACTGCTTGCTTTGCTTGAGCATAAGAGACAGAATCACAAAGCTGCCTACAAAAGGCAGACTTGCTATTAATATAAGTGTTTCAAGAAATGTCCCTCATCATCCATTAACTAATATTCCACTCTTTAGCTCAAATAGCCAGATTAGCGTCAAGATTTTTACCAATGTGAGATTTTACAAAGTCTTACAAAAGATACCAGATGATATGTAGTCAAGTCTTTTGAGGAATTATCACATACTTAGAAACAAACTTCAAAATGTAAGATTAAAAAAAAATACTTTCATATAATCCACAGTAATAAGTAATTTTTCAGAAACCACTCAATGGTTTTTAGGTTGTGAGATTACGGCAAGAACTTCATGCTAGAAGAATACAGGAAATTGGGCCTGCCATGCCAGCCCCGCCCCCGGGGCATGCAGAGACACCAGTTAAGACTGGGCATGATGGTGTGAGCCTGTAATCCCAGCTCTTGAGAGGCTATAAACAGGCAGATCACTGTGAGTCCAATCTAGTAGTGAGACCCTGAACACTCTAGAACCTTCCCTAAAATACAAAAAATAAAAAATAAAATGCAGGAAATCATTATGCCAAGCATGGAAGGCCTGGAAGTCCTCATTCATTCTAGAAGTGTTAGTTGGGCTCTCTTTATCAACTCATTTCAGCCACAGTCTCTTTCAGATAGATCATATATGAATGAAAGAGATCTACCGTCTTAACTAAGCCTATTGGCTACTGCTGAAATCATAGATTCCTAAGAAATCAAAACAACCAGTAATCTGGAATTTATGTTTAATAGCTGTCTTCTTTTATGCCTCATTAGAAGGATTCCTTTTTTTTTTTTTGTTTTTGTGTTTTGGCTGGCTCAGGCTTCCTTAAGGGCAGGTCTGGTGAAGCATGGGGTGCTGGGGATCAAACCACAGTCCCTTGCTCCTATCTGATTTTGCTCAAGAAGGTGCTTTAGACAACTGAGCTAACCTGCCAGCCTCTTATGCACAATTAGATAAAAGTCGAGAGTCCTTCTTAAACTAACATAGAAGTCAAGGAGTTTAACAACCAAAGAATATTGAACAAAAGGCTGTCTACCCAACAATGAGAAAAACAAGTCTCCAAAAATGCTCCTATAAGGGATCAGGGAGATGGCTCAGTAGAATAAGCACTTCCCTGGCAAGCACAAGGACATGAGTTCAATCCCCAGTTCCACAAAAAAAAAAAAAAAAAAAAAAAAATGCTCCTACAAATCTGTACTTGTGGATGGCATTTTATTACTTGCTCCCATGACCACAGGTTGGGAAGTACAGCCCTGAAATGTCATTTTATCTTTCAAACCAGAAATTTGCGAAGGGGGAAGATAGGTATCTAGAAGAGATGGTTATGGGTAAAAAAAAAAAAAAAAAGAAACAGCCAAAAATTTAAGTTTCATCTAGTACACACAAAACCAAAACAACATAATCACATTTATTCTGAGTCATTTTTGCATTCACATTGGATATGTCCAAAACAACTACAACGGACCTAAAAAAAGTAAAAAATAGATGAAATATCTTCTTATATGACTCACTTTAAAATAATATATTGGTCATGTCTTAGTCTGAAAATAATTTCTTTAAAGGCACTCTGAAAACAAAGTATTTTGCATTTATAGCATCATTCAGGGCCACTCATTGTAACACATTTTAATCACCTAAATAAAACTTGCTCAGTACCAAAAAAAAGTAAGTAAATAAATAACAATCAAAACTTGCTGCCTTTACTATTCGGAAGGGTCACAGGGCCATCTTTCTGTCTCAACTATAATTTCTTCATCTTCCTGAAACACAAAGGAATTGTTACTTTCCACTAAGCAAAAATTCATAATTATTAGGGAATTCTTGTGTATTTGCTTTGCAGCATTTAGATTTTTAAACATGCTCTGTCAAGCTGGGGGTGTAACTCAGTAGTAGACCGCATGCCTAGCAAGGGTGAGACCCCCACCACCCAAAACAGTAAAACATAAAAAATGTATTTGTTTATATAACAACAACAACAACAACAAAAAAAAATAGCTCCCTCCACAGATCATAGCTGTCAATGCTAAGCATTTATGCTTCACAGAAGCACCCTGTTTCTTTGCTTGTCTTCCAAGTGTTTGGCTGTCAGGAATCGGAATGGGAACAATTTCCCTGTTGCATAACATGGATCAGTGTCCTGGACAAAGGGTGGGGCCTCGGGGCTCCCAGGAACCACTGGGAGAGATCTCTAGGGAACACGCTTTTCAAGAGTCAGAAGAGAGAAAAATAAATGGGCCAGAGGGTCAGTGTTTAACCTGCTGACTGAGTTCACTGGCTTTTTGCACTTGGCAACAGACTGTCCACACCCCTCCCACTTAAATGTGGTTTCTTATTGATCCAAAAATCCTAAAAAGAGGGATCTAACATGAGTAATGATTTTGGCACAAGTTTGTATTATTTATAATGTTACTGTCTTCTAGAACATTCTTTTAAATATAGCCTCTTAAGTTCTAAGAAGCAGGAACCGTTTGTCCTATTTGCTGTCCCTGTGACATCCGCAGGACTTTTGACTTGTCTGTTTCTTAATTTACTCTAGGCTATGACTTTGAAATTTTGAAACAAATTCTCCAAGTACTTAGTGTGGGGAGCTGGTATAAATTTGGTATATCAAAGCTGTGAGCATGTATAATTTCACAACTTACAATGAACTAACAAAAGGATACTCTGTCTTTGGTACACAGACACAGCAGGAATGAAAAGACGATGTATTAATGTAAAGAATAAACCTGTTGGGCCATTTTCCAGTTTCATTCACTTTTATCCTTAGATATGAAAATCAAAGAAACTAAAAACCACTCTGAATTTTTATGAGCAAAATGTAATTTCAAGTTTCTAAAAATAAGGCATCATGAATGTGGAACACAAGAAGTACACACTTATGCGCAATGACTAAGCTTCTCATTCCATCTCCAGGATTTTTTTATATTCTCATAAGATATTAAATGCTTCATTCAGACCAATGACATTTTCTTAGTAGTGCTGCTTTGTGTTGGTTCATAATATAGTCACTTGTAACATAAAATGTTTTGTTTCCTATCTGTAAGATATAGTTTAATGGTACCTAGTTGGAGGTGCATAGACAGTTTGACATAAGCTGTCTCAAATACCACCACTCATTCACACAAGAGAAACAAACTTTGGTGCACACAGCCCTCATTTCATTGAGTATTATCTCAGCCATTTAGCATCCACAGTCAGTGTTCAAGAAAAAGAATAAATTGGCATCACATGCTATTCCGGTAATAACTATTCCTATCAACTAGTTGACTATACAAAAAACGAAAGATAACCCTTGAAAGTAGTAATGATTCAGCCCATGATAAAACATATCACATTCATAAATATCCAGAATAAAATCATACATATATATAATATATTACATATATTATATATAATATATATTATATATATAAAACATTACATACACACATATATTATATATATAATATATATTAGATATATATTATATATATATATATTATATATGTGTGTGTATGTAATGTTTTATGGATAAGAAAAATGACATTGCAACCACAATTGATTAGCAGGCAAAAACATGATCTACTGAATAGCATGTTTTCAAGAAAGGTTGTTCGGGTGTTGCTCTTATAACTGACAGTGGATGTTGTTAGCTGAATATACTGCTTTCTAAAATACACAGAACCCCCTTGTTGAAGGGATATATATATATATATATATATATATATATATATATATATATATATATTTACTGAATTTGTAGTACACTGAAATACTACTTAAAATCACTTAAGTGCATCTCATTCAATTAGACAGAATTATATTTATTTATTTTTTATTGAAACATATCATTTATTTTTTTAATTTTTATTTTATTGAAGTACAAATATCAATGAGACAGTTTTAAGATACTTTGACAAGATGGATTTGATAAATTAATACATTGCAAACTGTTTTCATAATGTTTTGGTATAATAGAAGGTGCACACATGATATTATACTTACAGACATTATTATAGCATGTGTCTCTTATCAGTAAATTAAGAGAGTGTAGCTGTTTGTGTATCTTATTTTTTATACCTGAATTACATCAAAGATTCAATAACTAATACTTTCTACCTTGTTATTTTCCTAGTGGTTGTCCATAATATTAGTTGCCTCTCATAGAATTATGTAGAAGCACAGAGTTATCTATCCCAACTGTACTGTCCATACACACACATCATGATTCTTCCTTTCTATATCCCTTCCTTTGTCTACACCTGTCAAAGATGGGCACTCCATTGTCATTCAACTAATTTAGGTGCCTGAACTCGACGACACAATCTAACACAGTCCAGCATTCCACAGAATTATATTTATATACTTTTAATATACTGCTAATGAGGTCAATGAAATCTCCCATCATTTCAGTACAATAGGGGCACACTTCTTGGGAAAAGGTCTCTCCCAGAACAGAGCCATTTAGTGGCAAGTGCAGAATGATGACAAAGAGACCAAACAAACCACAAGCCACAAATCATATACGAATATATGCATCATTATCAACCCAAAGTGAGAAGAATCATTTGAAATATTTCTGATCTCCAGTGAAAGCAACAAGTTTAGTGAAACCACAACTATAAAAAAATGCATATAGTATGGTCTTCATTTTTTAAAATCAAAGTGCTAAAACAAGAATTATACACATGCATACACATATACCATGCAAACCAACATATAGACACACATAAATACACACACACACACAAACAGTAAATAACTAAAATGTTAACAATGATATCAGCTGGAATATTAACAATGCCTAGGCTGCCATTATGGGATTAAGTTTTATTTTCTCTCTAAATCTACGTCTATCATACCATATACTAATCTAAAATCAAAATGAATCAAAGATCTAAATATTAAACTAGAAACACTAAGTGTTCTAGAAGATAAAATAGATAGAACTTTTGATGACATAGGAATAGGCAAAGACTTCATGAACAAAACCCTGACTGCATGGGAAACACTATAAGAATCAACAAGAGGGATCTCATCCCTCTTGAAAAGCATTGAAAAGCTTTTGCACAGCAACAGAAAATCACCAACAGAGTGAAAAGACAACCCATGGGGTGGGAAAAACTTCTAGCCATTCCTATGACAGAGGGCTCATATTTAGAATATAGAGGAAATTTAAAAAATTCAGACGCCCTAGACATAAATACAAAATCTGACAATAAATATCTGAGATAAATGCACACTTCTCAAATGCAGAAGAACAAATGACAAATAAGTACATGAAAAAAATTTCATCATCACTGGTCATTTGAGAGATTCAAATTAAAACAACACTGAGATCCCATCTTATTCCAGAAAGAATGGCTACTATTAAGAAATCAACCAATAATAAGTGCTGGCAGGGATATGGGGAAAAAGCAACTATTGTCCACTATTAGTGGGAGTGTAGACTGGTTCCAACATTGTGAAAATCAGTGGGGAAAATTCCTTAAAAACTAGAAAAAGAGATCCATTTGACCAATTTGCTTCCATTCTTCCTATGAGAATTAAAAGAATCATACCACAGTGATGTACATGCACTCATGTTCATAGCGGTACATTTTATAACTAAATCTTAGAAACAACCCAAATACGCCTTAACTGATGAATGAATAAAGATAGCATGAGTTTGGCATTTTACTACATGGAGTACTACAGGGCTTTAAGGAAGGACAAGATAGAGATGTTTGTATTTAAATGGGTGGATGTGGAGACCATATATTTTTTAATGAAACAAATCAGAAAAATGTGTTAAAATTGCATTGTCTCTCTAGTGTGAGAAACCAAAAGTGTAAATAAGAATGAAAATGTATAACAGATATTGTGAAATAGGAAAAAGATGTTTAAAAAGAAAGGGGAATTATCAAGTGGGGAAGAGGAAAAGGAGGAAAGGAAAAGAAAAAATGAGAAAAGTAGCATACCATGCTTTATAAATGAGGAGGATTGAATGGAGTCTAGGAAAGAAAGGAATCAATATACATATCATATATAGCTACACATTCACTATAATGGATATGATCAATGTAAATTGTACCAATAAATTTCATAATGATAAAAGAATGATGTTTTATATTCTTTCATACCATGCTTGATGCCTTTCTCCATTTTACTCAGCAAATCTATGTTGCTTTTGTAATTAGAAAATACATTTCCAAATACTCTGGGAGAACACTGAGACAAATAGGAAAAATAAAAGCAAACATTAGTTTTGTAAGTCAGGCCTGCATGTGCGAAGATCATATTGTTTCCTTAGCGTGAGAACCTGAGAGAGAAGATAAAATCTGAAGGGGACAACAGATACTGGGAAAAGGAGGAAGTAAGTCTGTTCAAAGGGAAGGAGTTAGTGAGGTGAGGAGAAGGACAGAAGAGACAGTGGGAGAAAGAGATACATCTTTTTCCCTTGTGTGTAATAAGCAGGATGCTTTGGACAACTGCACTGTAGATTTCTGGTGCTCTATGGAAAGAATCAGTGAATCCTTAATTTGTTTTGTCTCCTTTTTTTCCTATTGTGTTTGCCCTTTTTCTCTTAATTGCGTTTATATTTTGTGCAGAGTCTCACTCTGCAGCTCAGACTCACAGGGATCCTGCTGCTTTCAGCCTCCCCAGCGCTGGGATTACAGGCATGTTGTAATCCCAGCCACCATGCCTGGACTTAGTTATCAGCTCAACATGCCTGGGGGTGGGACTGGCACGGTATGTGGTGCCAGGAATCGAACCCTGGCCCCTGTGCTTGCCTAAGCAGGTGCTGAGTCCACTGAGCTGTCTTGTGGCCCTTCTCTTAATTTCTTATATATTTCTTTTATTCTTCTTCTTCCAATTTTACCCGTATGTCTGGTAACATGAACTAGTTGGAAGACAGCATTATGCATTACAGCAAATACTGTGAAATTCATATTATTTTCCTCAGTGACGTTCTGTATCACCTATAATTTTTCTGTTTTAATACTACTTTGTACTCTCTTTAAAAAATTAAAAAGTCAGTTATTTCTGAAAAAAACAGGATGTTTTACATTTTTAACTGTACATCCTTATAGATCTGGAGAAACTTGAAAAGTGAATGAAACACTACTTCTAGCTTATTTATTAGGATGAACGGCTACATCATTCTTATTATTAGGATACGAGGTGTCTCCCAAAGCCCATGAGTTGTGGGCTCTTTTCAATGCAGGAATATTCTTGGCTCAGGCTCTCACAAAAGCTGATTGGATCTTGAGGATTTTAACATTATCAATGGATTAACCAGTCTTAGTCATGCAATGGCAGCTTAGAAGGTGGGGCTTAATTGAAGAGTGGGGCCTAGGGTGATGACATAGGCTGGTTGCCAAGAAGTGAGTAGCTTTCTTCCATGACACTGATTTTCTCAGGTATTTATCACAATTATAGAAAAATTAGTAATCTCCTCTTAACCCCTATATTTTAAATTTTGATGATTTCTTACCTAGGGAAAAATATCACGCTTGCCTTGGACATAAGGCTTATAGCATTAAGATAGACGCTGGAGCGTCAAATAGGATGTACTGCACATTTAGACACAGTTTTAAATTTGAAAGACAAATGATTTTAAAACATAATACAAACATTAACATATTGAAGAATAGATATTTTCATGCAACAAAGAAATGGAAATGTCAAGAGATTACATATTTGTGTCCAGCTCTGCCACTGATAAGCGAAAAGTTCTCTGACCTCTACTCCAGTGCCTTTTAGAACATCAGTTTTGAGGTCTGGAACCTAAATGATTTGTAAAACTATCTTGACCTCTATTTCCAAAAAGTCTGATTGTAAGCAGCAGCAACTATCCCTATTTGTATTTTCAGATATGCATAGGTAATGATACGGCTGAAAATACCTAAGTACAAGCGGAGTACAGATTTGATTTTGTAAAATGTGTTGATATTTGAGTTTTTCACTAAGTGAATATTAACTTGCTGGAAAGTGTCACATAAATGTTTAGAGTAATTTCAAAGAAAAGGAAACAAGCTATTAAATGTAGTAGCAGCATATAATAAATGGTATTCCTTTTATGAGTCTCTGATATGTGTTTGTACATCACTAAGAAATACAACTGATACACAGCTATAGCGTATTTTAAAAAGTCAAAACTTATAAAATAATAAAAAGGAATAAAATGATATTTACGCGAATGCAGAAAGGTAAGCAAAATTAAAAACAAGTATTAGAAAGTAGATGATTGTATAAGAAACTCTGAAATTCAGTTTCAATTCCATTAAGAGACTCAATCTTAACCCTAATTTACAACAACCTCCAGTCAGTTTGACTTTTATTCTTTCCAGTACTGTACTTAAAACTGATTTGGAAATTCTGAAGTCCTTGTTGCAGATAATAACTTTGCCATATTTTTTACCTAAAATTACAACTTACGGGTGAAGCACAAGACTGATAACAATACGTTTTTGGTGGTACTAGCATGCCTACAGGCAGCCCTAAAGTGAAATATAGCAATGAGGAGGCCAAGAAAGAACTTCATCCCTTTTCCTTCCTTCAATATTATTCCTAGTATAATTGCTATTTGTAAATCTTTTGATACTATTCGCATTATAATCTTCATATGTTATGTGATAGATTACTAATAAAGTATTTTGGGAATAAGAGCAAGAATAATTATAAAATTGTAAGTTGACATCTTGATTCATATCTTTTATTTATTTTTTTTAGACTTGGTGAGGCAAGCAGTTAAAACTTACTATGAGGTCAATTTAATAGGAATGGTAGTTATTTAAAAATGTAAATCTAAGGGCCATGGAGACAGCTCAGTGATCTAAGCGCCTGCCCAGGCAAGCACAAGCATCAGCTTAAATCCTCAGTGCTCCATGCTAAGCCGGCCACTAAGACACGATGTGGTGGTGCCCGCCTATAATCCCAGCGCAGAGGAGGCTGAAACAGGAGGATCACTGTGAGTCTGAGCTGCGTAGTGAGACTCTGTACCAAATGCCAAATATCAATTTTTTAAAAAATATGAATCCATGCTCATCATTGTCACTGTCACTGCGATAAGGCCAAGTAAGTAGGTTATTCAGGGAAGAAAGTAACACAAAAGGTATGATCTTTGGCTAACTTTTCCAAGTAAGTCTCTCATTCTATGCTTTACATCTCTATGAAAAAGTAACTGAAAATAAGAAAAGGATGGCGATAAGTGTTACATTCCACCATTCTGAAGTTTAATCACTCATATAACAATCGCCTTTATGGCTTTTTTTTTTTACCATGTCATAGATTAACTACCCCTTATGCTGCACACTATTTTCTTCAAATTGTAATTCTTTTTAATTACATTTGTCCTTAAAATTTTGTCAGGGAGATAGGTCAGTGGCATAAGTGCCTGCCTGACAAGTGCAAGATCCTGAGTTTGATCCCCAGCATGGAAAAAATAAATAAGAAAAATGAACATAAAATAAAGCAGATATGTTAGGGAGCCGGCCAAATAGCTCAGCAGATTAAAGTGCCTGCAAGCAGGCACAGGGACCAGGGGTTCAATCCCTGGGTCTGCTGTGCCAGGCCCACCCTTGGGGTCCCCTGGGAGGCTGATTGAGACTGGGTGTGGTGACGCCTCTGTAATCCCAGTTCTTGGAGGCTATAAGAAGGAAGATCACTATGAGTCCAATGTAGTAGCAAGACCCTGAACATGCTGTAGACCCTTCCCTAAATTACAAAAAAAATTTAAAAAATAAAATTTTATATCACTCCTTAAGGGACAACTCAGAAATGCTTTATAGAACTCAAAAGCGGTCATAAAGCTAAATTCAATGAAAAACAATGTCATGGTATCAAATTTTAATAAGACACTGTATTTCCTTATGAAATCTGAGCCTGGATTTGTTCTGTTACAAAAAGAAGGTAAAACATTAGAACCAAATTGAATTCATTCCCCTTTCATCAGAAAGATCTGAACTGAAAAGCAAATGATTTAATAAAATATTATCAACAGGCATTTCTAGTTATACTGCAAATAACTTTTCTGCCACCACTGATATATACTCTATGTTTCAAAGATAAAAACTGTATGTGTTTTACTAAGTAAAGATGACTGACATAAGAGAACCAACCATTTGCTTCCTAATGACACCATCGTGTTAATGCCTCCCAGCGTAGGCTTTCTGCAATGGATAGCCATCATTGTGGATTGTTGATTTGCAGATCACTTACTAAAAAACAAGCAGTACGAAAAGAAGAAAATTACTAAAATGAGTAAAGGAACGTATGTGAGCAGACTGACAGCTGGTAATCAATGCCATTCCCTTCTCGCTGATTTTCAGGAGGCTGGAGAACCCGAAGCATCTTAGTTTCTGCCCACCTGGTTTCTTGTAAGATTCTACCAAGGGAGGCACTGCTTAAAGATTCAAAGGTGAAAACAAAAAAAAATTGAGTGGCTTTTTTCTGCTTCCAGCAAAGCCGACAGCAAAGGTTTCTAATGAGAAGCACCACCAAGGAACATCAGGCCTCTTGGCTTCAGAGACGCAAGTAGGGCTGTCTCCCAGGGACCCCCTCAGCCCCACACGCCAAAGCAGCAGCCCCTCCAGCAGTTTAGCACCAAAGGCAAATCTGTGTCTTCCAGTCCTGAGCAGCAACAGCTTTCAGACCCTAGAAAATCAACCCATTCATCCCTTTTGCTCTGCAACTTTCCGTTCCATCTGTCAGTGCTTCCTTTCATTCAAACCCTGCTGCTTGGATGAGCGGATGTCCCACCTTTCTGAAGAGGGAATAGTTCCAGAACAAACCACAAGGCTGCGCTCTTCCTATCTGCACTAGTCTTTAATTTGGAAGTTTCTAATATTACGAATTAGTGCTACAAAATCTTGGAGCATATGCTTGCTTTTTTTTTTTTTTTTTTTTCATTTTGTGTATTTGGTACAGGGTCTCCTGAGGCAGATCAGACTCATGGTGATCTTCCTGTTGTCAGCCTTCCCAGCACTGAGATTATAAGCATGCACTACCACACCCAGACTCTGTCACTTGCTTAGTACACCCCAGGGGCAGAGCTGGCAATGCATGCAGGACCTTATACATTTGAGGGTCTTTTGTTGTTTTGCTTTTTTCTGGCAGAATCAGGGATTGAACTCAGGGCCTGTGCTTGCTAGGCAAGCGCTTATTCCTCTAAGCCATCTCCCAGCCCCATATACATTTGAATATACACATACACAGTCAAAAATATAAAGAACAGACTGGAACATTCTATCTCGTGGTCACATTGGGAGTCTTAATAATTAAATGATACATTTCCTCTTTGTATATTATTATTCCTATTCTTTAACTCATTGTGTTTAATGAAAACACATTAAAAGGTATATATTGATTTTTAAACTTAGACATTACCCTAGTAAATTTTTAAATGTCTTTATTTTTATTCTAAATATACCTGTCAGTATATTTTCCACCATTGAAGCTTTCCATTGGAATAATTTCCCATTTGTAACAAAGGATAGGAAAAGGACTCAGACTGCAAGAATATCCTAGCCTGACCATGTCATAATCGTACAATGTTGACAAAATAAGTCTGTCACAAATTTTATAATGATATTGAAGATAGTGAGATGCTCTCAAGTTTTCTACCCATTCTTTTGCATAGGTGAGTAACAACTTCTGGCTTTCTTTTTCAGAAGAAGGGTTTCTCTATGTCTCCCAGGCCTGGAATTTAGGGTGATGCTTCTACCACGGCATCCCTCATCCTGGGACTGCAGGCAAGTGCCACTCTTCCAAACTTTAAGAAGCAATGTGAGGGATGGAGAAATAGCTCAGTCAGTAGCTTAAGCGCCAGCCTGGCAAACACAAGATCTTGAGTTCTATCTCTGGTACCAAAAAAAAAAAAAAAAAAAAAAGGAAGAAGAAGCAATGTAAAACTTTCTCAAAGCCACAAAACTACAGTTTAGTGTCAACATTTGAGAAACTACAAAGAAACATAAAACTGCATGTGCAGGGGACTATCAACTTGAATTTATTATGTCTAAAGGTAATAGTCTAAATATTTAACATTTTTAAAAAATTTTTTGGTATTGAGAATTGAACTCAGGACCTTGCATTTGCTAGGCAGGCACTGTGCCACTGAGCTATATCTCCAGCCCAACACATTTCTTTTGCCCTCTTATCTACTTACTCTTATATTCTCATAAGCATTTATCAGTCATTCTACGGACCATTGGGAAGAGCACACTACAGATTATGTAAAAACCTCTTCATGATCTTAAAATGCTGTGTTTATGCCAATAATGTGCCCTATTCTTACTTGCTCTTTCACGTTCTGCAGGAATGAGTCTGCACCTCTGAGCTTAGAAAGCACACTCCCTTTCCTATTTAAATAAGTACAGAAATACTAGGGATGGGCAGGTGTCACTGCAGGAATATCCTAGTATAGTGCTGAAGCCTTCTCTTAGGTTCAGGCACCAGGTTTACTGGTTGCTATAGTTTTCTGCCCAGGTCTTCCTGTGTTTCCTGGGCACATTGGAGAGATGGTGGGCAATCTGTCACTCTAACCAGAGGTCATTTCTACATAATAACCCCAACTCACTTTAACACTACATAGTCAACCCCAAATACTTTCTGAGAATTAAAACTTAGCAACTCAATAAAAGTCAGGGTAAAAATACCATTACTGAAAAAAAATATTGTACTGTACTGGTACCCTAGTTCATAAAGTCAATTCTCGCTACAGTTTTGGTTTCAAATCAAAATGGATGAGAACAAGGTCAAATTTCCCCCTAAAGTCCATACAGAAGCTAACCACAGAACCAAGGAGCACTTCTGTCTGCAATTTGGCTTCCTTTCAGGAACCCTGCACCCCGGGTGACAAACACGGACTTCTCCAGAATCATGGAATAAATGATTTCCTAAATTAACTTCTCCTGTAGTAGTGACATGTTCAATATCATGTTAAACAGAAAGAAAAGCAGCAGGCAGAACTACAAGGATGAGACAATTAGACTCCCAGAAAGCACAGAAGTAACCTTGATGAAGAACTATAATGTTACCAGGCACAACCCTGTACCTTTGAGACAAGAAGCACACCTACTGGTTTACAAATAACAAATATATCCAAAGGAAAATAGGACGAATTCACTAGTGGATTCAACTTCCTGAAATGGAAAACCTGGAAATATTTTTTGAAGGAAAAAACATCAAAGATCATCTGTAGTAGCTATCAAAGTTCATATCTAAGGAAATCACTAGAATGATATTTAAGTATATATAAATTATAAAAAATCTAGTGAAAAAAATCAGGTCAAGACACAGCAATTTCATGGAAATCAAATAAGCTGTCTACATGGAAATTAATCTGGCATGCATGCTAATTAATTTAATCAGACCATATTTTTGAGGCTTCTTTTATAAATAAAAATTTAGAGTACTCCCATAAACCATCTATGACAAATTTAACTGTATTGAAAGTCATTTTTAACAGATATAATAGATCCTAAATGACAATATTTGGAAAGGCTGACCAAATAGCTCAGCAAATTAAGTGTCTGCTTAGACAGCTACAGGGGCTGGGAGTTCGATCCCCTGGGCCTGCCTTGCCAGCCCCACTCCCAGAGTGTGCTGAGAAGGCAACTGAGACTGGACATGATGTCCTGTGCCTGTAATCCCAGCACTTGGGAGGCTTTAAACAGGAGAATCACCACAAGTCTGATCTGTGCAGTGAGACCCTGTAGACTCTGTCCTAAAAGTACAAAAAAAGACAATATTTTGAGTTGTATCATCCCAAAATTAGATTAGTTCTTGTAATAACTTTAAATAGAAACACTGTATCATTTCCTACACATTTTAGAGTTTAGGAAACATGGATTCTATCATTAATCAATCAATTATGTAACACAGTTATATAATTCTTTATATACAAAATATATGTCCCCATAATTAACAACTATTTCTCTTTTTCTTTTTTTTGTACCAGGAATCAAACTCAGGACCTTGCACTTGCCAGGCAGGTACTATGCCCCTGAGCTATATCCCTAATCATTAAAATATTTCTTAAAAGACTAAAATAAAATTTCCATGAATTAAGATATGTATATATGCATGAATTAAGGCATGTGTATTAACATATGCATATGCTTTTTTTGTGGTACAGGGGATCAAACTCAGGACCTTGCACTTGACAGGCAGATGCTTATGCCACGGTGCTACGTTCCCAGCCTATGTAGACTTTTATGTGCTATGCATATGCATGTGTGTATAATCTTAATCAAAGTATATATTATTGTATATGTAAGTGAAAGACAAGAAGCATAACACTGTTAGAAAGCCTACCAAATCCTAAGATATCTATATCAATCTAAAGCCTAAGATTAGAAGTGCTAATATTAAAAACTAAGTGAATAAAAACTAAAAAAAATGTTCTCACTTCCTGCTTAGCACAATGTGAAAACCTTTGGTTCAATACCCACCAAATAACCCAAAATGTCCCCTGCCTGGAGCTAGGAAACAAACTCCGTTCCCTGTAGAAGAAGTGGCTTCTCTGTACAACATCCTTCCTCAGATTTAGCTTGAAATTCTATCTCTAAGTAAATTTCCAGATTTGTTTTGCTTTGTGTTTTTATTAGAAATAGAATCATCCCTGGGAAAGAACTGATTTATTGCTGTTGTATGAAAGAGGATTAAAAGAATTTCCTGGGAAAGAGACTTTGGCATAATTTAGACTAAGGGAAGACCAAAATATAAGTCCAGTTGACAAAGCCATCTCCACGTTTAGTGTTAGAGAGCACAGAGATTCTCAGAATGCTATTCAGTGGATAACCCAATCCAACGGCACAGCCCTTTGCTTCGCTCTTGTGAGCAATTCAACAGTTTTATTCCTTTGACCTGTGACTAAGTACTGCCCCATTATAAAAAAGGAAGACATAAAGGAGTACTAAAATTCTAAATTGAAATAACCAAATCATTATTTGTTCAGCTACTTACCACATGATGCATGACAACACCATTCAAAGACGTCATACACTTAACTGGATTCCTTATAACATTTTGCGGAAAGGAATATAAATATATAACATGTCCTGAGTTGGACTTGTTTTTAATACCTCCCAACTCCATGCTGTTATTAAGAATCAGCTTAGCTATGCCGCTCTTAATATAGGTCATGTATGTCTTTTGTCTCCTTTTACCCTACAACACAGATAAATGCATTTTTTTTTTTTTTGTCTTGTTTTGAGACAGGGTCTCACTATGCAGTTCAGGCTGGCCTGGGGCTCACTTTGTAGCCCAGGTTGACCTCAAATTCATAAGCATCCTCCTGCCTCAACCTTCCTCATGCTGATCCTGCAGGCATGTAGCACCCCACCTCGCTGTGGAATGAGGGAATGAATCCAATTCTCAGTTCTGTAATACCTTCCTCTTAGTTCTATTGCAGGAATACTGCTACAGGGACTAAGTCCCATACTGATGAACTTCTAACAGTTTATAATATTGGCTGGATCTTAATGTTCAAGTAGGAAGTGAATTCTGAGCCATTACAAAAACCCTCAGACTTTTCTTTACGTAATTTTCATCCAGAAAAACTATCCTTTGTGGCCAAGTGTCAGTTTCTTTATCACTGTAAATGTTACATTGACGAAAGTTTCCAGGGATCAATGACGCTGTGATGTGACAAGTTTTGGATAAAACAGTATCTGCCCCTGTAATTGTACAGGAAGATTCAGAAGGAGTTCTTGGTCTTCACTTTTTATCTTCTAGACCTTGGCTGAACTTGTTCAACATCTTGCTACACCTGCCCTCACGGTATGAAGAGCAAAGCAAACAAAAAGACAGCCAGGATTAATAAGATGTTGATCTATATGTTTAAAATTAGCAAGTGTACCAGAGTTAGCATCAATATACAGAGATGCCAGGGATTTCTTGTAAACAGCTCTTTCTGAAAACTACTACAAATGAGAAGATTTGCTCATGCCTCTTGGGTTTATCAAACACCCACTGTGCACCTACTGTGTGCCAGGACCTGTGCTACAAGTACCAATGAGACAATGACCTCCTCTTAATGAGCTCACACTAAAACAGACCACAAAAGAAAAAAAAAAAATAATAACCCATGTCAGGGAGTAACAGAGAAGATAGAGAAGAAGGGATCAAGTGGTAGGGATATGCACGTTTCTATAAGTAAGGTACTATAGGGCAGATCCTGTTAGTGAGGAAAATTAGACCAGAAACTAAAAGATAATGAAAAAAATAAGTTATGTGGATACTGACAGGAAGTATATTCCAGACAAAGGAAGTGGCTAGCAGAGCAATGAACTGAGGAGCACAGAGAGAATGATAAGGAGAGTGCTGGGAGGAGAGGGAAAGACGAACACAGTGGAGAGACCATGGTGGAGCTCAATGGTGTCACATAAGCTCCGAGTTTTACACTAAATGAGAGGTGGAGCGATTGCAAGGTTGCAGAGAAATGATAGGATCTGACTTACTTCAAGGGACTGGTTCGTCTGCTGTGTAATGAATAAACTCTGCACAGAGGAGAAAGCAAGAAAGTTTTAAAATTCTATCACAATAGTCAAGATAGCAGAAAATCATAACCAAGACCAGCATGGTAACTGTTAGGAGTCAAAAAGCAGTGAAACTCTAAGAGGAGGGGATGAGTGGGGGAAAGGAAGAGAAGGGAGGGGAGGGAAGGAAAGGGAAGGGAACAGAGG
>PVKA01040372.1:0-18814 GCA_004027165.1 Ctenomys sociabilis | reverse complement strand
AAAAAAAAAAAAAAAAAAAAAGAAAAAAAAGAAGGGAAACTATTGTTAGAAAAGCTGAAGAGAGTACGAGGGAGGGCGATGACTGGATATGATCAAGATGTGTTACACGCATGCACGAGAAGGCCACAGGGAAACTCATTAAATGAGTGCTTATTAGCACTAATAGAATATACTTTAAAATTACTCTGCAAGGATGGCGGCAGCGAAGGTGAAGCAGGACATGTCCCCACCAGGGAGCTACGGCCCCATCGACTACAAGTGGAACCGGCTGCGCCGGCGACTGTCGGGCTACAGCATGTTCACCTTGGGCTTTGGAACCTCGCTCAGTGGGTACTGGAGCATGATGAAGTGGAATCCTGAGCGCAGGCCCCTGCAGATCGAGGAATGGAGGCCCGCCTCACGATCATGGTCATGCCACTTTCCAGGCCGAGCGAGACTGCAGGGTCCTGCGGATGATGCTCGAGAACCTGGAGGAGGAGGAGGAGGCCATAATCACGAAGGCCATGCCGGGCTGGAAGGTGGGAGAGCTCACGTGCCACGCCATGCACTGGGTGCCCCCAGGCCTCGGTGAGCTGTATGTGCTCCACACACCAGAGATCTTCAACGCCAGCTACGGCTTCATGTGGTCCTTGGCATAGGGCGCCTGCACAGGGAATAAACACACATGCCCACCAAAATAAGTAAATAAATAAAATTACTTTCATTATCTGAACTCATATTTAAGAAAGTCAGTCTAGAGCTACCTGCTTTTCAGCCATATTGAACCCTCAATAGGGAGTTTTTGCCCTGTGACACAATCCTATGATCTTAGCACTCTGGGAGGCTGAGGCAGGAGGACTGCCTGCCTGGGCAATTTAACAACTTATCTAGAGGAACATTTCTCCACTGTTGGTAGAAATATAAATCAGTGCAACCAATAGGAAAATAAATCAGCATGCAGATTCCTCAAAAAACTGAAACTAGAGGTGGCGTTTATCTTCCTGATAGTGTTAAAAAAACATCACACCACAGGGATACAGGCATACCAATGTTTACAGCAGCGTGGCTGGTAATAGCTAAATGTCAGAAACAGCCAGATGGTGATCGCTGAATGAATGGATAAAGAAAATGTGGTTTTTATATACAGTGGAGTACTACTCTGTCATAAGGAAGGATAAGGTACAGAGATGGTGTTATGGTTTGTGCCTAGGTGTCTGCCCAAGGCCTCAGGCAGTCATGGGGTGGCTTCTGGAGTTTGTGATTAATTATTGTGGGTGTGGGTGCTGTGCCTGCCCTGAGGCAGGCGATTTGCATTACAATGTAAGGGGGGAAGGGCCTGGGAGATGGCTCAGTAGAATAAGCACTTGCCTGGCAAGACCAAGGACTGGAGTTCAATCCCAGCTTCCACCAAAAAATAAAGTAAGGAAGGAAGAGGCTGGCTAGCTGCCTGAGCTGCTGCCACTTCCTTCGCTCTTTGCCACCATGAACAGTGGCCCTCTGTGCCATGTGCCACTCTGCCTTGGAGCCAGCTGAGTACAGAGTGAAACCTCCAGAAGCTGTGAGCTGTATAACCCTTTCCTTCCTTCATTTTGGAGGTCGATTATTTGTCCCAGCAACAAGAGAAGAGTAGCTCAGACAGATGGGCCTTAAGACCATAGTTTTGAAAATGAAATATCTTGGAATTCATCTAACTAAAGAAGTTAAAGATCTTTTCATGGAAAATTATAGTACTCTGAAAAAAGAGATCATAGAGGATTTCAGAAAGTGGAAAGATATACCCTGCTCCTGGATAGGAAGATCCAACATTGTGAAGATGGCCATACTCCCAACACTGTTGTACAGATTCAGTGCAATCTCTATCAAACTACCAACAAAATACCTAGAGAAATTATTCTTACAATTTATTTGGAACCAGAAAAGATCTAGAATAGCAAAGGCAATCCTGGCCAACAAACACAAGTCAGGAGGCATTACAATTTCTGACTTGAAATTATACTACAAAGCTACTGTGATAAAATCAGCATGGTATTGGCAACAAAATAGACCTGAGGATCAATGGAATAGACTAGAAGATGCACAGGCCTCTATGAACACACTCAACCACTTGATCTTCGACAAAGGGACCAAACATACTTACTGGAAGAAAGATAGCCTCTTTAACAAATGGTGCCGAGAAAATTGGCTCTCCACATGTCAAAAACTAAATCTTGACCCAGACTTATCACCATGCAGTACGCTAAAGTCAAAATGGGTCAGCGATCTTAACACTAACACAGAGACACTCAATCTCCTGGAAGAGAAAGTAGGAGAAACTCTTGAAGACACAGAGGTAGGCAAAGAGTTCAAGAGCAAACATGTATATGCACGGGAAACACTTGAAAGAATTAACAACTGGGACCACCTGTTATTGAGAAGTTTTTGCATGCCAAAAGAAATTACCATCAAAGTGAAAAGACAACCCACGAATTTTGAAAAAAATCCTAACTCATAAGAACTCAGACAAGGGTCTGCTCTCTAGAATTTATAAATAACTAAAAAACATCTGGGCCCCTAAATTTAAAGACCCAATCCAGAAATGGGCATCTGAGATGAACACACACTTCTTAGAGGACAAAATTAAAGAAGCGAATAAATATATGAAAAAATGCTCCACATCACTAGCCATCTGTGAAATGCAAATTAACACAACACTGAGATACCATCTCACTCCAGAAAGAATGGCTATCATAAAGAAATCAACCAACAACAAATGTTGGAGAGGTTGTGGGGAAAAGGGAACACTTCTCCACTGCTGGTGTGAATGTAGACTGGTGCAGCCATTATGGAGATCAATGTGGAGACTCCTTAAGAAACTAGGACTGGAAATCCTATTCAAGCCAGATATACCCCTACTGGGAATTTTCCTAGTGGAACTGAAATCATCTTATCATAGGGATATATGTGTACCTATGTTTATAGCAGCACAATTTGTGATAGCCAAATCTTGGAAACAACCAAGATGCCCGTCACGTGAGGAATGGTTGAAAAAGATGTGGTATTTTTATACAATGGAGTATTGCTCAGCTGTAAAGAAAGATAAACTCAAAGCCTTCATATTTAAGTGGATGTCATTTGAAGACATACTTATAAGCAAAATAAACCAGACCCACATGTGCAAATATCGTATAGTCTCCCTAGTATAACTCAAAAGAAGAATTGTAAATAGAATGTATGACACAATTAAAAGGAAAGTGAGAACTTGAGGACTGGACAATGAGGAGAGGACAAGGAGAAACGCCGAGAAATATGACAGAGGCAAGACCATTCACTTATACACACTAGATAGGTAAGACAATGATCCCGAGAAACATCAGGAGATTTTTGAAACTAGAAGTTAAGTGGTAAGATTCTCACCCCAACTAACTATATATGCTGATACCTGTGAACCAAGCAACTGCACTGAATTTAACAATGTGTAATAGAAGGGTCACACTCCAAATGCCTGCCATTCTGGTCTTCTAAATATGTACTTCTTGTCATGACATACCAGCTATTACTATACTGCCATTTTTTAAAGGGTAGTAAATGAAAAATAAGACAAAAAATGTCACAAGACAGTCATGTTACAATGATACTATGCTGTATATGGATGGATTTCTAAATATCTATGTAAATATATGTAAGAGTTCATTCCTATTTTTTTAAAAAATGTTTTCTTCTTCATTTTCTGTATGGATTTAGAGTTTAGTATCTCAATATTTGATGGAAAATACATGTTCCATGTTATGTCTATGATGTCTGATATTTAAACTAATAGTGTAGGTAAACTGAACTGCATATGTTGCAGGATAATAATAAACTTCTCTTCTGGAATGTTAACAACCAAAGTTCACAGATCAAAAACTGGAGAAAAAGAAAAGGCTGCAAGGTCAGCCAACATTTTGGCCCTAGCCTTTCAAGGTCAGTGAAGACTCAG
Organism: Ctenomys sociabilis; assembly: GCA_004027165.1. Taxonomy (NCBI): domain Eukaryota; kingdom Metazoa; phylum Chordata; class Mammalia; order Rodentia; family Ctenomyidae; genus Ctenomys; species Ctenomys sociabilis. The sequence goes on along the minus strand of PVKA01040372.1, from coordinate 14,880 downwards.
GACATAGGAGAACCTGTACTATAACATCATATAACTCATAGTGCCCCAAATTTTCTGATCAAGGAGATTATGGGCCTACAGAGGAATGCGATCGATGATGTATAGTGTGCCTAAGGAGAGTCACATGGAGAGAAAACTTTCTCTCAGGCTTCCACAGAGAGCAAACTGGTCAAGCAATGGCCGTGACTCATCTACAAGGCTGGCACTGACAAGGGATCTACAAAGTGTGGTACAGGGTTACAGGATAAACCCTGAGGGTACCTGACTGACCTTATCTGATACAAAAGTTACATTTCTTGTTATATAGGTCTTGCTTTAACTCGGTCTTAACCATCCAGCAGAAAAGCATAAAAATGGAGGTATATAAAGTTATATTAATATAATGAGCTGTGAAAGGCTCAAGTCAACAACTTCTGTGGATAACTTGCTTCTATGGTGGACTGCTGATCTGTGTTGGATTGTTTTATTTTTAAAAAAATTATATATATATATATATATATATATATATATATATATATATTTAGCCATCCATGTTGTGAAAATCTGTAACATATGTATCCCTATTTATGTCATTTGTTCTTTGTTTTTGCTTCTAGTTTTCACTCTTCAAGTTAAAATACAAATAAATAATTTTTTTTAAAAAAACATAGTTTTCCTGAAATAAATTGGACACACAAGTTTAAATACCACATTGTTTCTCTTGGGTTAGAAACTGAAAGTACAAGTAACAACCAAAACAGATGGTAGATATTGGGAAATAGGAAGAGAATGCTCAAATGGAAGAGGAATAAGGAAGGGAGGGAAAAGAAGAAAAAAATGGAAGCAAAGCTTTTCTAGAGAAGAACGGAAAGAAGGGCTGGAGGGAGTGGAATGGGGAAAAAAGAAGAATCACCGTATATCATATATAGGGACAAGTTCCTTATGGTGAATATGTTCCAATAAATTAATCTAAAGACTACCAATAAAATCAATTTTTTTTTTTTTGCCTTTTGAGACAGGGTCTCACTATGCAGTTCAGGCTGGCCTTAAACTTACTTTGTAGCTCGAAGCTGGTCTCGAACTCACAACAATCCTCCTGCCTCAGCCTCCCAAGTGCTGCGATTACAGGCCTGCGCCACCACGCCCTGCTCACTAAAATTAATTTAAAAAATAAAATTCACATAAAAAGAAAAGACATCTTATTTTTTCTGTCAAAAGGAAAGAAAAAAAGAAAATAACAGAGAGGGAGAGAGAGAAGAAAAAAGAAAACAAGGGCTGGGGAGGTACTCGGTGGAATAAGCGCCTGCCTGGCAAGCACAGGGTCCTGAGTTTAATCCCTGGTACAGCAGGAGAAAAAAAAAAAAAAAGAAGAAAGAAAGAAAGAAGGCCAGCATCAGTAGACAATTGAATGAACTGACAGTAATGATGTCGCTGGGTGCCTGCCGCAGAGGCAGCACGTAAGCAGCATGTAAACAGCAATCACAGTAGCCAGCAGCGCATGCTCACTGGCAGCCACACAGGGTGGCGGGTGGGGGGTGGGGCTACTGCTCTGAATGTCCCAGGAATCAAAGAGGGACAAGGCAGATCATCTCAGCTCAAAAGGAAGTCACCTCTAATCAGCAACCAACACTGTGTTGACAAATGTCAATCAGAAGCACAGGCATGCTAGCGGGGTGAGCATGCCAAGTTGGGACAGGAGGCCCTGGACCTGTCGTTGGCCACCCACCGCTGAAGCTGTTTCCTCACAGGAAAATGGAGCCTAAACTCAGTTCCAAAAGCACCTCGTGCCTTGCACATTGCAGAGCAGTCTGAGTCTGGGCCCTCGGATCAGTGAGTCAGACTGGGTTGGGAGGAGAATAATATCTTCACATTAAGCAGGAGGGAAAAGGCAATTAAGAAACCCACTTAAGGGAGGGCTCAAGTGTCAGCTGCACATGGAGGGCACACTCCTCAGGAGGGATAGGGTGACTCATAGGCGGCCGGAACCCAATGACACTCAGCTATCCAATTTCTTCCCTCTGATTCTAGGCATCATATTAATTTGGTAGCCAAGGGAAAGACCTGTGATCCCGGACTCCATTAGCAATTGTGTCCTGGCATTTTTCTTTGTGAGCAAAATTAGATTACATGTGAGAAATGACCATGAAGTGATAGAACACAGCCTTCAGAGGCGAAGGGACCGCATCTTTAATACTACCCCCAGTGAGCCATCATTCTCCTGCTGAATTGCTTAGCCTTTTTTTTTTTTATCTTTTTGAGACAGGGTCTCACTATGCAGTTCAGGCTGGCCTTAAACTCACTTTGTAGCTAAGGCTGGTCTGAAACTCACAACAATCCTCCCGTCTCAGTCTCCCAAGTACTGGGATTACAGGCATGAGCCACCACGCCCAGCCTGAACCACTTTTTAAAAAATGATTAAGCCGGGCGTGGTGGCGCAGGCCTGTAATCCCAGCACTCGGGAAGCTGAGGCAGGAGGATTGTTGTGAGTTCGAGACCAGCCTGAGCTACAAAGTGAGCTTAAGGCCAGCCTGAACTGCAATAGTGAGACCCTGTCTCAAAAAGACAAAAAAAAAAAAAAAAAAAAAAAAAAAGATTAAGATGATGATGATTATTATTATTATTATTATTATTTTTTTTTTTTTTGGCAGAACTGGGGATTGAATTCAGGCCCTTGTGCTTGCCAGGCAAGCACTTATTCTACTGAGCCATCTCCCCAGCCCCTGAACCATTTTTAAAGGAGCTGGTAAACTCCAATTGGCTTGGTAAATGTAGAAATTCAGACCTGCAAGGGTGATCAGAGGCAAAAGTCAACAGCATGTGCACAATGCTGTCTGGCTTACAGGGTGCTCCAGCTGCACTGTGCGGGTTGCTCTGGGCAAGGGAAGACTGTTTTCCCTTGTCTGTAGCTTGGGAATGCAAATGGTCCAGGATGAAGGTCCTTGTAAGGGTTGGAGTGGCAGTCAACAGCAGATGGTGGGTTCCAAATGACTTTCCAGGGTTGCTGCTTCTGCAGGGAATGTATTTGGAATCCATCCAACCTCAAACATATACTCACACACCTTTGCTAGGCAAGATCGGTGCTCGATAGCACTGAAGTGATCAGAAGCAGGGGCAGAGAAGAAACCCAGGCACCAGCCTGCTCTAGAGACCGTGGAGCTGTTTCTCCTCCCCACTTTTCACACTGCTGGAAGCTGGCTGGCCCTCTGGGTGCAGCCGTCCCTGGGGAGTCAGTCAGGCATGCCCTTGTCCTGGCTGTCCCTTCTTTTCTCTGGCCTGGACAGATGTTTTTGTGGAGTGTGATGAAGGACCCTGCACTGGCACGATCCTCCCCCAGAGGACAAACCATGGGCTCTGGGCATCTCTGCTATTGGAGCTGCCTTCTCAGATTACAGAGGGGGAGGCAGCTGGGTCTGGGTGTCAGGCTCTGGGTCCTGTGTGTAGTGTAAGCCTGTTTACTTCTCTGTCCAGGTAAGACAGTGCAGTGCAGGCTGTTGGCCAGGACCCTTCCCATTCACAGGGAAGACCACACTTTCTCGCTGTGACATCCTTGATGCTCAGGAGAAAAATGAACTGGCCCTGTGCCTGTCTCTCCTTTTGCTGGATTTATTTTGCTGCTTCCAGACTGAGAGGTGAGAGGTTGGTGATGGGTGGAACTGTTTTTCTATTTGGTGGAAAGTGGGGTGGACCAGAAAAGATAAGAGAGCTGATCTAAGTGCATGCAAGTGTTCGTGCATCTGTCAGACTCTTGCTGACCTGGTCCAGTGGGGCTGTCCCCTGTTCTTGACCTCAGACTGGTGTTTTTTGCTTGAAATGCACACGACCCTCAGAAAACTGATTTGGCTCTCTCTTTTTGAGTAGCTGTAGAAACGGCCAATGGAAAATACGCCCAGAACTTATTTAATGACCTCTTTGAGGATTATTCCAATGCTCTTCGTCCGGTGGAAGACACAGATAAAGTCCTGAATGTCACACTGCAGATCACACTGTCTCAGATTAAGGATATGGTGAGTCACAGAGTGGGGATACCTTGAAAAGGATCTTAGAATGACAGCAGCAAGCTTCCTGAAGGAGATAACATGAGTGGGAACTCGAGAAGGACGTGGCGGACAGCCCTGAGTACAAGCTGGTGGGCAGAGGGACTCCGGGGAAGGTCGCTTTCTACAACTAATTGCACTATGTGTTATGGAATGTTCATTAATGTTACTTTGACCTGCAGTTCTTTTTTTTTTTTTTTTTTTTTTTTTGGCGGAACTGGGGATTGAACCCAGACCCGTGTGCTTGCCAGGGAAGCGCTTATTCCACTGAGCCATCTCCCCAGCCCCTCGGGGTTGTCTTGGTCACTTTCTTTGTCACTGAGATGCAATGCCTGGCTCCAAGACTGAAGGGAGGAGGTTTGTCTTGGTTCACATCGCCCTCCGCGTTCAGCCTGCTCCTAGGCAGAGCAGCACTGCAGAGGGCGAGGGGGAGGGGGAGCTGCCCACGCGCTGGCAGCCAGGAAGCTGAATCCGGGCAGCGGGCAGCGGCTGGGAAGGGAGATGCGACCTTTGGGCCACCCTGCAGGTGACCCGTTCTTCCAACCAGGCCCGTCTCCTAACAGTGAGTCAGTTCTGAGCCCCTGTAGCCCCGTCTTCTTCTGAGGGCCCCACCTATAATCTCACGAGCCGTTACAAAGAGAGCATCTAGGTAGAAAACATAGCCTGGCAATGGAAATGTTCTTGCATGAGATAATGTTGTGAATGTATTGGAAACCACTGACACCATCCACTTCCAAAATGTTAAAATGGTAATATTTATGTGGCATGAATTTAATCCCAATTTAAGGTATTTTAAGTTGGTGTATCTTATTTAACGGATGTATATGTTGGATTACACAAAGTTACGAGATCCGAGGGACTTCTTGTGTGTACGTGGAAGATTTCCTGACTTCTGCATTCAAGTGTCTGGTTCACTGTGCAGGATGAAAGGAACCAGGTTCTGACCGCCTACCTGTGGATCCGCCAGATCTGGCACGACGCCTACCTCACTTGGGATCGAGAGCAGTATGATGGGCTAGACTCCATCCGGATTCCCAGTGACCTGGTGTGGAGGCCAGACATCGTCCTTTACAACAAGTGAGTAGCGCACCTCAGCACCACGACTTCCTTTCTTTTTCCATTTTTTAATTTTAAAAATGTATTTATTTATTTAGTACAGGGTCTCACTAAGCAGCTCAGACTTGTAGTGATCCTCCTGTTCCATTTTATTTATTTATTTAATTATTTTTGGCGGAAGTGGGGATTGAACTCAGACCCTTGCACTTGCCAGGGATGCGCTTATTCCACTGAGCCACCTCCCCCACCTGGGTTCCAGGGCCAGCACGGCAGTACTGGGGTTTGAATGAGGGTCCTCAAGCTGGTGCTTAGACCACTAGGTTATCTCCCCATCCGAAGATTTCCTGGGAGCAAGCTTCTGATTTAATAGAATTTAAACTTAAGAAAAACACACATGAAGATAGGTATTAATCCGTGTTCCTAGGCCCTGAAATAATGCTCATGAAAACTCAGATGATAAATTAATGTGTCACAAAAGCTTGGAGCTTGAAGGAAGCCACCTCTTCTGATGGTTATGAGGAGGTAGAACCTGGGCTCTACCTCGCTTCTAGCTTCCAGTGCTCCTGTAATTGTTCTAAGCATCACCCTATATCTTCACATAGCGGCCCATGTCGGGGCATCCTGTGTGCAGTCCCCTGTTGCATGAGGAGAACATCAGTACCAGCTTAGGTGCTCCTGACTCCAGCATGACTTTGCCTCAACTATCATGCATACAGTGATCCTATACTTTTTTTCTTTTTTTGGAGTGGGGGTGTGTGGAACTGGGGATTGAACTCAGCCCTTGCACTTGTCAGGGAAGCGCTTGTTCCACTGATCCATCTCTCTGCCCTGCTTCCCCCCAATTCTTAAATAGAATCACATTCTGTGATGTTGGCAGACAAGTACTGCAAAATACAAGTTTTCTGGGCCTACAACTCCACCCACAAGCATGGTGCTCACTGTCCAAGGTCAGGCAGCAGTAATGATGATGTTGCTAAAATTAAGCAGGGATGGGATGTCCCGGGCTGGTCCTTGGAGTTTGGTCTCTGGGGGGTGCTGGAAGCTGAACGGGATCATAGGATGCTGGTTGGCCCTTTGCTTCTCATGGAGCAAGGGGCCTTCTGCAGGTGGGTGGCAAGGCTTGTGCTTCCTGAGCTGTGAAGTATGCATGAATCACCTAGGATTCTTATTAAAGAACAGATACGTGTGTACCTGGCAGGGGAGACACCATGGTCATACAGGTGGTTTTCTCAGGGCAAGGTTTATCTATTACATTCTGGATGTGCTGATCTCTGTGATTTTCCAAACTATAATTTGTTATAGTGCAGGACTAAGACAAAGATAATAATATTATTATTTAATAATAATAATAATAATTAAAAACCCAGATTCAGACCCAACAAGTCATCTGGACAGGCTCCAAGTGGTAGCAGCCCTGCTGGTCCTGGGCTGCCTTTTGAGGAGGAACCAGTTCTCTGTCACAATTTAAGCAGTCTCTCTACTTGTAGTTCCTGGAGCTCTTCTCAGTTTTCATTCTGGAGCTCAGGTTTCTGTGGGTTGGGACAGATTCCCCTGAGACTCAGAACAACACAAATGGAGACCCCTGGGGGCCCCCCCAGGTGGAGCCTGCTAGAAGCCGTGGATTTTACGGCTTAAGCAGCACTGGGGCTGGAAGCCTGGACTTTCCCTTCCTCTGTACTCAGCTCAGGAGCTCTGACTCACAGCTCAAGCTCACTGTCCTCCACTCTGAGTGACCAGGGGACTCTTCCATATTTCCCTCAAGCAAGAAACAGTGATTATCCCTACCAAACGCTTAGAGAATGACTTTTTTTTTTTGTAAACATGGCGCACATATGAATGGCTATTTTTCCTCTGTGCTTTCCCAGTGCTCCAAATATACCTGTCCAACTCTTACAACAGCAACAAATGGCTATGTTTAACGTTCTGATTATGTAAGTGGACAAAATCCAGGTGAGCAGGTTTTTGTGTCAGGAAGTTTACCGTGTGTGTAGACGTTCCGGTCATCAGAGCTGACCAAGGGAGTGGCGTTGGATGCGAGGAACGTGTAAGGCAAGTCCAGTCAGGACCTGGCCCGGACTCCCTACAGAAGGGGGGGCGAGGCAGAGGGGCTTCCACGCATTCATGCTAGAGTGACAGGGAGAACTGTGACACATTGCTCAAGACACTGACGTGGCGGGCTCAGGGCCAGGAGCTTTGCGAGATGGGGACATCGGTGTTTTCCTAACCAGCAGCTGCCGCTGTCTGACTCTGACCTCCAGGGCTGATGACGAGGCTTCAGAGCCCGTGAACACCAACGTGGTCCTGCGCTATGACGGGCTCATCACGTGGGACGCACCGGCCATCACCAAAAGTTCCTGTGTGGTGGATGTCACCTACTTCCCCTTTGATAGCCAGCAGTGCAACCTGACCTTTGGTTCCTGGACCTACAATGGCAACCAGGTGGACATATTCAACGCCCTGGACAGTGGTGACCTCTCCGACTTCATTGAGGATGTGGAATGGGAGGTCCACGGCATGCCTGCGGTGAAGAACGTGATCTCCTATGGCTGTTGCTCCGAGCCTTACCCGGATGTCACCTTTACTCTCCTTCTGAAGCGGAGGTCCTCGTTCTACATCGTCAACCTCCTCATCCCTTGTGTCCTCATATCTTTCCTAGCTCCCTTAAGTTTTTATCTCCCAGCAGCCTCTGGGGAGAAGGTCTCCCTGGGAGTTACCATCCTGTTGGCCATGACTGTTTTTCAGCTAATGGTAGCAGAGATTATGCCAGCCTCTGAAAATGTCCCTCTGATAGGTGAGTTTGAGGGTGTTCCACTCTGTGGAGTTGTGTGTGCACGTTCAAGCTAAGAATTGGGTCAACTTAAGAGTCGTTGTAGGCAGTCACTTAATTCATTTGGTGTCTGCCCTCATGCTCGGCAAGGCTGAACATAGATATGGCTGTTGGAAGAACAGGTTGGAGAGTTGGTCTCTAGGTTTACACAAAAGAATAGGGAGAGATTCAGTAGTTTACAGCAGTGGTTCTCAAAGTGGTGTTCCCTGGGTTTAAAACATCAACATCATTTGGAATGTGAATCTTCAGGCCCCGAATCTTTAGGCCCACTGAATTAGGCCTGGCATTGTCTGAACCAGCCTTTCAGGCCTCCAGAAACTCTTTCCATTCCAGGATGAAAACCACTGTGACTTCGAAGAGAAGGCTCTGATTTTGAATTCAAAGGTTTTCTCCTCAATCAATCTTAGTCATTATTTGATCTCTCAGTCTCTGCTTCTTCATCTGAAAAACTGGTATAATTCCTCCTTCCCGAATTACTGCTTAGCACAGAACTTGATGTTTGGTAAATACTGAGTTGAGTGGAACTTTTACTATTTTTTTACATTGTAAGGACTTCCTTTGGGGAAGAGTGGCAAACATGACTAGACAGATGAACTGGAGTTTCAAGCCGACATGGACTTTTCATAGAAGAATTCTCCACTTTTACTGGGAATAAAAGCTGTGGATGAGCTTCTTAAAATGCAGATTCCCTACACACAGAAAGTTTGGCTTAGCAATCTTAACCAAGATTTGAGAATTTGAGGTCATTGTGAAGCAGACTGCATCTTCAAATATCTGTGGTAATGAAGTGCTCCTCTGAGGGTTGGAACATAGCTGGAGTTGACCAGCTGTGCTTCTCCATTCCTTTCCCTTCCTTTTCTGAGGTCTCTCCTATCACATGTAACACCTACCTCTTGCCACCAGAGAAATGCTCTGATTTAACACCTCCATGTCAACATTTTGCTATTGCAATAGGTGCTTACTAGAACCAAAAGCTAGACCTAACTTTCAGTTAATTAAAAAAAGCAACGAGGAGAGATTTCAGGACTCCAAGGGACCTAGACACCAGTATCAAGGGATGTCATGTGTTCTTTTGCTTTGTAAGGAATCCAATTATGCCACATTGAGATGTTACTATGTTTGTTTTTCTGGAGATTTCTTCTTTAGGTGTCTTCTAGCATCACACACACGTGTGTGCACACACACATCTTTTAAAGAAATAAACAAAGTTTTTCCTGTCCTAATAAAAAGGAAGAGGCGTATTTGAGTTTTTACTACCTTTCTGAGGCAGATAGAGTTGACAGTTGATGCTTGCCAGCCACCTTGCTTGAGGCTGGATGACTGGCAGGTCTCTCTTCAGCAAGTAACATTCAATGGCAAGATGGACAACTTCTAGAGAGAAATCTTGCAAGCATTCCTCATTCTGTTTCTATATGATCATATAAACTTTATTTTTTTAAGTACATGTGCATGGAGATCTTGAGAATATTGACCATCACTGTTTGCTCTTTATAGGACCTATGTAGTATGTTCTTAATCTTACAGAAACATTTATCTTTTAATTTAATTATTATATTTGGTGCATATTTCTGGATTATAACCTTTACTAAGGCCCTTTTTAAAAGATAACTTGAGGTTTTAACAAGTAATAGAAGAGGTGTTCTGTCTTCATCTGTTGAGATAAACGTGTTAAGTTCTCTCTTCAACTAAAGTAGTTAATTACATCAGTGGATTTTTTGACATTGAACTTCATATTCCTGGACTGAACTCTCCTTTGTCAGGCTATGTTATCATTTGAAGACACTGTGGAATTCTGGGAGCTAATATTCACATAGGACTTTCTCTAATGTGTGTCTAAGTGAAGTGGTTTTAAAATTCCTTTTTCATCACTTTTAGAATATTATTTAATTGACTTTCTAAAATGAGTAAGGAAATTCTCTGTCTTTTCTTTTTTTTGGCAGGATCAGGGATTGAACTCAGGCCCTTGTACTTGTTGGAGAAGTGCTTTATTGCACTGAACCATCTCCCCTGCAAGAGTTAAATTTTGTTTGTTGATAGTTTAGTAAAACTTACTTATAAACTTCTTTGGTCATAGAGCCTTTTGTGCAGGAAAAATAGGTATGACATTGGCATTCTTGTTCAAGTATTTTTTTTTCTTATACTAATTTTAACATATTGTTTTACAAATGTCATCTAGATTGTCAAATATATTATCATACAGATATTTAAAATATTATTTTATTGTTTTTAAGTCTCTAGTATCACTTGTCCCTTATTCTGTTGGACCTTATCAAATTTTTGTTATTTTTATTTATTTTTTCAATCTGATTTATTTTTAATTAAGTAATAGGGTCTCATGCAGATTTGTGCTCATGTACCTTCCTCACTTTAGCCCTTCTAATGAGCTGATAGGAAGTGCCGCTTACTGACTATACACAACAGTAGTTTCCCAGTAGTCTTGGGTTTTTAAGTAGCTATTTAAATACAACCTTGAATAGTCACTCAGTCTGACCTAAGGAATTCAAAAGTAGAGTCTAAAAAAAAGGAGAGTCTAACTTGATGTTACATCATGATAATCTCTGAAGGATCTGGCTGGGTGTGGTGCCTCATGCCTGTAATCCCAGCACTTGGGAGGCTGAGGCAGGAGGACTGTAGTGAGTTCGAGACCAGCCTGAGCTATAAAGTGAGCTTAAGGCCAGCCTGAGCTGCATAGTGAGACCCTGTATCAAAAAGACTAAATAAATAAATAAGTAAATAAAGGATCTGAACTTACAGATCAACTCTAAAATGTGAGAAATGTTAAATATTCTTTATTTGGTATTATACATACACCACACTAGAATGCCTTTCAATAAATAAAAGGAAGCACTTGTTTAGATAAAGGGACTTCTAATTAAATCAGCAAGGTCAAGACCAAAAATATAGATGTAGCTTTCTTCTCTCAACCACTCCCTTTAACAGGCTAATAAACACAAACTGAAACAGGGGAGTCTTGCTTGGTTTTGAGACAAGAAAGATTCTCCCAGTATTTAAGCATATTCAGTTAACCAGTTATATAAATCTAAATATAAAGCCAACCTTCAGCAATTCTGAGATGACATTCTCAATCTTTGTTTAAAGTCAAACATTGCTAATCAAGTCCAACTATATAGTTAGAAGGGAAAATAGCGATAGTATTTACTGAACTGGAATTACTACCAAAACTTGAAAAAAAAAAGATGTCTGTTTAACTACAAGCCAATTTTACTTAAATCAAGACTGCCTAGCAAAAATATTCTGTCAGCCACTCATGATCTGAATTCCAGTGTATGAGATCTATTAAATTATGGTACACATACAAAAGCCACGAGACCTTTCTGTTCTGTAATGAATAAGGCAGTGACAATCGTTCATTAGTAGCACTCTCTCTGCCAGTGCAGCGTTTCTCTCCTTTGCTCATCCTCCAGCCACCTCCTTTTTTGAGAACATGGCTCAAGTGATTCTCCAGCTTCAGGCTCCTTAGGAGCTGGGGATGTAGATGTGCATCAACGCTCTTGGATTTATTACTCTTCAATACAATGGCCTCTAGTATTGCTCACCTTCTTACTTTTTGCTTTGTATTTTATAAACAGAAAGGCCCATATCATTTCTTTTGCTTCTCTTTTTCATGAACATTTGCTTTACACAACCATATTTTACAGACATGGTAACACTGCCCCTTTCCTGTTCAGCGGTGACAGTCTTCCACTCGGTGATGGCTGGAGATAGTGCTTAGAGCCAGCCAGTGACCCTGAGTGGTGAAAAACTTCTACTCTCATCATGACCTCGGCGAACACCGCAGGCCTGCGGAGCCAGGGACAGGGCAGAGAACTCGCCCCATCTCAGCTCTGTTAAGCCTCACCTGTCCTGCAGAGCCAGGAGTGGGAGCATGGCAGGATCATAGGTCCTGCTGCAGCTCACAGCCTCGTGGGAGATGAGACTGGGATTTGAACCAGGCCGTCAACTCAGAGGTCTGTACGTGATCATTAGGACTGCCCACTTCCTTAGGAGAAGTATTCGTTTCTCTTTAAGCAGATGTGAGGGCAACATTACAGCAAACTCAGCTGCTGCTGGTTTTTGATTGCAGGTAAATACTACATAGCCACGATGGCCTTGATCACAGCCTCCACTGCCCTGACCATCATGGTGATGAATGTCCACTTCTGCGGGGCCGAGGCGCGGCCAGTGCCACACTGGGCCCGAGTGGTCATCCTGAAATACATGGCGAGGATTTTGCTTGTCTATGATGTGGGTGAGAACTGCCTCAGCCCACGCCATGGCAGGGAGCGGGGCCACCTCACCAAGGTTTATGGCAAACTTCCAGAGTCCAAGCTAAAGACAATTAGGAGCAAAGACCTTTCCCGGAAGAAGGACATGAACAGACTCTTAAAGAATGACCTGGGGTGCCAGGAAGAGGTGCTGCAGGATGCCGAGAGTCACTGTGCGCGGTATGACACATTGACAAGGAATATCGAGTACATCGCCAAGTGCCTCAAGGACCACAGGGCCACCAACTCCAAGGGCAGCGAATGGAAGAAGGTTGCGAAAGTCATAGACCGATTCTTCATGTGGGTCTTCTTTATCATGGTATTTGTGATGACTATTTTGATCATTGCCAGAGCAGATTAAGAGGCATTCGATATGGGGGAGAAATCAATAAAGTTCCCTGTGATGTGTTCTTCAAAGCCAGATTGCTGTTCACACATCAGTTAGGAGTTGTATTGTCTGTACTGGAGATTGAATTCAGGACCCTGCACTTGCCAGGCAAGAGCTTATTCTACTAAGCTAGTTCCCCAGCTCCCGAGAGCTATAGGTTTAAGGGTACGATGAACAAGAAAATGAGGAAGGACTCTTCAATGCTTGCCAGAATGGTGGGTAACCCATCTCTAATTTATGCCTTTAGTCTTTTCAGCATTGGGGATAACAAAGCATAGCGGATAACTTCTCAAAATTTAGAATAACCACAAAAAGGTGCAAAACAAAACAGGCCTCTTTTCTCTTAGTCCTTATTGCAACAGGTTTTCTGAGAAAAGGAAACTTTTTCTAGATCCTTCTATTTTCATCCTCCCAAGTGCTGGGATTATAGGTGGGCACCACCATGCCCAGTTTAGGATTAACAATCTATTTATTTATTTGTATTTTTTAGGGAAGTATCTACAGAGCGTTCAGGGTATCACTACTAGATTGGACTCGAAGTGATCTGCCTATTTACAGCCTCCCAAGAGCTGGGATTACAGGAGCACGCTACCACACCCAGTCTCAATTGCCCATCTTAGCATGCTGCCGGGGCAGGCCTGGCAAGGCAGACCCAGGGACCCCGGCACCTGTGCCTGCTTGCAGGCACTTTAATCTGCTGAGCTACTTGGCTGTCCCTGAGGGTTTACAGTTTAAAAAGCAGGAGAACCTTTCATAATGGTGAGGTCATGTATGTTGGTGGTGTTGTATGTATTCTAAGGATGAGGTCATTCCTACATTGTCTCTAATTAAGATGAGACAGATGAGGTTGTCCCTGCGGTTAGTCTTTGATTAAAAGCGATCTGCAAGCTGAGCTCACTCAGTCACTGATTCAAATACTCACCAGATGTTTAGTAAGTTTCCCCTACAAATAATAAGGCTCTGTGAGCGTTAGGGCAACTTATGTGCAGCAGCCTGATCGGCACTGGTCTGTGCAGGCCTGTGATCACGGCAGCCCGGATCGCTGCTTTTTTGCAGTGGTTCAGGTGTGTGCAAGGCTGGCCAGATAGCTCAGTGGACTAGAGCACCTGCTTAGGCAGACACAGAGATGGGGATTCCATCCCTGATGTGCCAGCCCCGCCCCCAGGACACACTTAGCCTGTGACTGAGATTCCATGGTGGCACCTGCCTGTAATCCCAGTGCTTGGGAGGCTGAAAACAGGAGGATCACTAGGAGTCTGATCTGTGTAGTGAGACTCTGTAGACTCTGTACTAAATACATTTAAAGAAAACTAATAAAAATGGAGGTGTGTGCATATGACTCACATTGTCCACATAGGCAGTAAGTGGAGCTGGAATTTGTCCCTTGTGCTGGGCTCCAGGTTGCAGCAGGCCTGCTAATGCCGTACTGCTTTTGGCCACAACAAATTCACAACAGGAGAGAGGAAGGGATTTTGAGAATTCAGAATAGGAGAGAAGGAGGGATTTCAATTCCAAATACTAAGCCTTCCACCTACACATGTGGACTTCTTGTCAAGGGAAGTGCTCAACGGTAGCCATGCCCTGGTCCTCAAGTCCTTGCCTGGCAATGAGAAATCAGGACTGCTACTCAGATGACCTCGAGTCTAGGGGATTACTGTAGACCACCCAGGTGAGACAGGGGACTTGAGAGGATACTTTTAAGTGGAAGGGGGAGGCAAAAGAGGGAGAACCTGAGATGGCTTGAGAGGTCTCGGCCAGTGTCACTGGCTTGCAAAAGGAGCAACCCCGGAGCCAAAACAAGCAGCTCTAGAAGCCAAGATGCCAAGAATCCAGTTGTTCCTTCAGAGGAGGAAAGGAGGCCTGTGGGGCTCTGATCTTGCAGGCAAGACTCGGCTCAGGCCTTTCTGATCCACTGCGGCTCCAGATGCATATTTTGTGAGGCACTGTGTGGTGGCTTGTTATAGTGGCAACAGACACAAAAGTGGTGCCCAGTGAGCCCTGGGTGAGCTGCGCTTTAGGTGGGCCTTGACAGTGAGTGTCCCTCTCTCCCCAAAGTCATGGCAGGGGATAGTATGGACAGGTGAAGGCACCTTTAAGAGGTGGGCCTAGTGGTCCAGCCTGAGACCATGGGAGTGTGGCCTCGGACTAGGAAGGACATGACCCTGGAAGGGAGGGGCATGGCTTCAGTCTCCCAGAAATCCTAGGGAACCATTGGAAGATTTTAAACAAGGGAGTGACAGTGTCAGAAGTAACAATGCCAGGGCCCGGGAGATGGCTCAATAGAATAAGCACTTCCTTACCAAGCGTAAGGGCCTGAGTTCAATCCCTGGT
>PVKA01040371.1:0-18813 GCA_004027165.1 Ctenomys sociabilis | reverse complement strand
GGCGGTAGGCTGACAGGCGCTGGAAAGCCTTGTCACACACTCCACACTTGTAAGGCTTCACTCCAGTGTGAATCTTCTCATGCCGAATGCAGTTGGAGCTCCACCTGAAGGCTTTCTCACACACTCTGCACTTAAACGGCTTCTCCTGGCTGTGAATTCTCTGGTGGTACTCAAGGTGAGAGCTCCGCTTGAAGGTTCTTCCACAGTCCCGGCACCTATACAATGCTGCCCTTGTGTGCAGACCCTGCTCCTGCTGGTGAGCAACTTCGCGGCTGAAGCCCTGCCCACAGGGGTCCTTTTCACTCTCTGTCAGCCCACCATGGGCTCTCTGATGGAGGCCAAAGTTCCCTGCCTCATGTCTGAGCCCCTTTCCACGTTTCGTATAGTCATAGTGGTGTGAACTTTTCTGCAAGCGTCTGCCACAGCCATGTTTCAGGGTTTCAGGGAGCGCTTCTTCCTGGAAACTCTCAAATATGCAACACGTTTCAGGTCAAGAGTGTCACTTCCTTCTGGTGCTTCAGATTCTTCCTCTACCCTGGGACTGAAATCTGATTCTTCCTTTGTAAATCTCATATACTGTTTCATTAGCCAGTTCTGCTGCTTGAAAGATCCTCTGTGCCCCTCTCCCTCTGAAACACTGGTCACAGGGCATCTGGACACCACAGCAACTCCTTCTGCATCCTCCACATGTTCTTGTTTGGGGACAAATTTGTTCGTCTTAGTCTGGAGCTCACTTCCTGTTGGGGAAGAGCCCAGAAGCCCCTCAGGCTGAGCCTTCTGCACACTCAGTCCCCAGGGCCCCCTTGTTTCCAACCAAGAGATCAGGGCAGGTTTGGAGAAGGAGCCCACCAGAGACGCCGAGTTCCCATAGTTTTCGAGCATTACATCCCTGTAGAGGTTCCGCTGTGTTGCATCCAGGCATTCCCACTCGTCTTGGGAGAAGGTCACCTCCACATCCTTGAAAATTGTAGCTTCCTGTGGCTCTGGCATCAGGGTCTGTGTGGCTGTGGCCCAGCCTCCTGGGGTGCCCTCGCTCTGGGAAAGGGAAGGTGATATGGCAGCAGGAGGATCGGTTGGCCCAGCCCGGAAGTCATCCACTCCTACAGCACAGGGAGGCTCCAGTGGGCATCCAGGAGCAAAGCCACTCCTGAATGGTGACACAGAGGGCCAGGTCTGCGAAGACTGCAGGGCTGCAGTGCCCATCCAGTGCACATCCAGGCTTGGGTCAAGGCCTGGGTCCTTCTGTTGCAAGCTCCCCAGATCCCACTGAAGCTCCTCCAGCACCACCACAGCCTCCTCACCACTCTCAGGCTGATGGAGCTGCACCCAGGTCCGGAGCTCCCCAGGCAGGATGCTCAAGAACTGCTCCAGCACCAGCAGCTCTAGGATCTGGGCCTTGGAGAGAACATCTGGCCTCAGCCACCAGCGGCAGAGCTCCCGGAGCCGGCTCAGTGTCTCCAGGGCACTGGAAGACTCATGGTAGCGAAGCTGGCGGAAGAGCTGGCGAAAGAGCTCTTGGCCAGGGCGGTTGAGTGTCTGTGGCCTGGCAGTCTGCGCCCCAGAGGAGTAGCCTTTGTCCTCTTCCTCTTTCTTCACAGTCAGGAGGCGCCCTCGCTCTTTAGGAGCTGGGGCCTGCACTGCAGGGACTGCATACCACCGGCCTGGGGGCATTGCTCCTGCTCAGTCTATCCAGCTGCAAGCAAACCTGGTCTCTGCCAGAGCACTGTCAACACCTCGGGGTATCCGCACCACACTGAACACTGCCATTTGCTGGGACATCACATGTCACTTGGCAAAAGATCGAAGTCACAACATCCCAAATCAAATAAGCTGTGAAGAAGCTCTATGTCATCGATGTTGCCGAGGTCAATACCCTCATCAGGCTTCAAGGGTTTTCTGCCCAGCAATGGGAGATGACTAACGCTGCTCAATAGACATTCGCCACGCCTTCAAGCTTCTTACTTGCAAAGGCTATATAAGCCAATTCCAAAGCTAGGGCTGATGCTTTGAGAGCAATCACCCGTTAGCTCGCCGGCGCAACAGAATTGGTTGCCTTCCCGGTGCGGCTTATACATGGTTCGGTACCGGGTTCCGAACAAAGGCAATGCCACTGGGTCAGACATTTTTCAGCGGTTAAATTAGTGCATTTGCAGATGCTATACGCCAAATGTTGTAAATCTTATCCAACCTCGTTCCATCGCAATAGGAAGAACCTGTCTGCTGAGCTGCAGCGGCATGATCCGAGTCAGAAACAACTGCACACGCGCGCGAGTCTGCGCCAACCGGGCCTAGAAGGCCGGGACTCCGGCCTCGGCCCTTTCCTGCTGCCCATTCACCGAGGAGCCTCTCGGGCGCCGGGCACAGCCCGGAACCTGATCAATTGATTTTAGTTGTTGTACGTTTCCATTTGTATTTCTGCTTTTTGCTTCTTATACTAGGGAGACTATATGATATTTACACATGTGTGTCTGGTTTATTTCACTTATGAGTATATGTTCAAGTGGCATCCACTTCAGTATAAATGTTTCAAACTTATCATTCTTAATAGCTGAGTAATACTCCATTATATAGAAATACCACATCTTTTCCAACCATTCCTCATGTGATGGACATCTTGGTTGTTTCCAAGATTTTGCTATCACACATTGTGCTGCTATAAACATAGGTACACATATATCACTATGATACAATGTTTTCAGTTCCTCTGGGAAAATTCCCAGTAGGGGGTTAGCCGGCTTGAGTGGGATTTCTAGGCCTACTCTTTTGAGGAGTCTCCACACTGACCTCCACAATGATTGTATCAGTCTACATTCACACCAGCAGTGGAGAAATGTTTCCCTTTCCCCGCAACCTCTCCAACATCTGTTGTTGGTTGATTTCCTTATGATAGCCATTCTTTCTGGAATGACATGGTATCTCAGTGTTGTTTTTATTTGCATTTCATCGATGACTAGCGATGTGGAGCATTTTTTCATATATTTATTCGCTTCTTTAATTTCGTTCTCTGAGAACTGTGTATTCATCTCAGATGCCCATTTCTGAATTGGGTCTTTAAATTTGAGGGCCCTGTTATATCTTAGTTCTTTATATATTCTAGACAGTAGACTTCTGTCTGATTGCTTATTAGTTAGGAGTTTTTCAAAATTTGTGGGTTGTCTTTTCACTCTGTTGACAATTTCTTTTGACATGCAGAAGCTCCTTAAGAAGAGTTGATCCCAGTTGTTGATTCTTTCAAGTGTTTCCTGTGTGAATATATGTTTGTTCATGAACTCTTTACCTACCCCTATGTCTTCAAGAATTCCTCCTACTTTCTCTTTCAGGAGATTGAGTGTTTCTGTTTTGATGTTTAGATCTTTAATCCATTTTGAGTTTAACTTAGTGCATGGTGATAGAGCTGGGTCAAGTTTTAGTTTTCAGCATGTAGAAAGCCATGTTTTCCAGCACCATTTGTTAAAGAGGCTATCTTTCTTCCAGTGAGCTTGTTTAGCCCCTCTGTTGAAGATCAGATAGCTGAATGTGATTGTAGATGCCTCTGAGAATTCTAGTCTATTTCACTGATCCTCAGGTCTATTTTGTTGCCAATACCATGTTGATTTTTTCACAGTGGCTTTGTAGTACAATTTCAAGTCAGGAATTGTGATGCCTCCTGCCTTGTCTTTATTGGCCACGATTGCCTTTGCTATTCTAGGTCATTTGTGGTTCCAAATAAATTTTAGGAATGATTTCTCTATGTCTGGGAGGTATGTTGGTGGCAGTTTGATAGGGATTGCATTAAATCTGTACAGTAATTTTGGGAACCAGCCATCTTCACGATGTTGGTTCTTCCTATCCAGGAGCATGGAATATCTTTCCATTTTCTGAAATCCTCTATAATCTCTTTTCTTAGGGTGTTGTAATTTTCCATAAAAAGATCTTTGACTTCCTTGGTTAAGTGAATCCCAAGGTATTTCATTTTCCGCGGTGCTATTGTAAAAGGTATTGTTTCTATTGATTCCCTTTCATGTGCTTGTTATCTGTGTAGAGGAATGCTGTTGACTTTTGAGTACTGATTTTGTATCCTGCTACAATAGTGAATTTCCCTATCAGTTCTAGTAGTTTCTTGGTGGAATATTTGGGGTCTTCCAAGGAAAGTATCATGTCATCTGCAAATAGTGATAATTTAACTTGGTCTTTACCTATTCTTATTCCCTTTATTTCTCCCTCTTTTCTAATGGCTGTTGCTAAGGATTCCAAGACTATATTGAATAGGAGGGGTGATAGAGGACATCCTTGTCTTGTACCTGATTTAAGAGAAAAAGATTTCAGTTTTTCCCCATTTAGGATTATATGAGCTTTTGGGTTGTCATAGATGGCTTTTATCAAGTTAAGATAGAGTCCATTTGTTCCAATTTTCTGTAGGACCTTGAGCATGAGGGAGTGTCGGACTTTGTCAAAGGCTTTCTCTGCATCAATTGAGATGATTATGTGGTTTTTAGATTTCAGTCTATTAATATAGTGTATTACATTTATAGATTTCCAAATATTGAACCATCCCCGCATCCCTGGGATGAATCCTACCTGGTTATGGTGTATGATCTTCTTGATGATTTGCCAGGATTTTGTTGAGTATTCTTGCATCTATGTTCATGAGGGAGATTGGCCTGCAGTTCTCCTTTTTGGTTGTGTCTTTTCCTGATTTTGGAATCAGTATTATACTTGCCTGCAGAAATGATTTGAGAGGACTGTTTCCTTTTCAACTTCATTGAAGAGTTTGTGGAGTGTGGGAATTATATCTTCTATAAATTTCTTGTAGAATTCAGTTGTGAATCCATCAGGACCTGGACTTTTCTTTGTCAGTAGGCTTTTTGTTACGTTTCGTATTTCGTTGGCTGTTATTGGTTTATTGAGAGTTGTTACATCTTCTTGGTTCAGTTTTGGTAATTTGTACCTTTCAAGGAATCTGTCCATTTCTTCTGTGTCTTCTATTCTGTGAGCATAAAGATTCTCGAAGTAACTATTGATAATCTTCTGAATTTCCAGTGGGTCTGTGGTGATTTCACCCTTTTCATTCCTTATCGCTCGTACTTGAATTTTCTTTTGCCTCTTTTTGATGAGGTTGGCAAGAGGTTTATCAACTTTATTTAGTTTTTCAAAGAACCAACTTTTTGATTTGTGGATTCTTTGAACTGTTTTCTTCATCTCCATTGAATTAATTTCTGCTCTGATCTTTATGATTTGTTCCCGTCTTTGTGCTCTGGGTTTCATTTGCTCTTCTGTTTCTAGTTGTCAGGGGTGCAACATTAGGGTGCTAATTTGTTCCCGTTCTGTTTTCCTAATGTGTGAGTTCATAGCTATGATTTTCCCTCTAAGAACTGCTTTCTTCGCATCCCATAGATTCTGGTAAGTTGTACTTGAATTTTCATTGAATTGTAGATATTGTTGAATTTCTTGTTGAATTTCTTCTGTGACACATTGATTGCTGAGTAGGGTGTTGTTTAGTTTCCATGAATTTAGTGGGTTTTTCTGGTTTCTTATGTTGCTTATTTCCACTTTCATTGCATTGTGGTCAGATAGTATGCACGGGATAATTTCTATTTTCTTGCAGGTACTTAGGCATGACCTCTGGACTAGTATGTGGTCTATTTTGAAAAATGACCCGTGTGAAACTGAAAAAAATGTTTATTCAGCTGTGGTTGGGTGGATCACTCTGTATATGTCCACCACATCCATTTGTTCCAAGCTCTGGTTCAGTTCTGCAATTTCCTAGCTTATTTTTTGTCTGGTTGAACTATCTTTTTGAGATATGGGTGTGTGAATGTCTGCTGTTAAGATTGTGTTCTTAGACATAAAGTTTTTCATGTCCCTTAAGATTTGTCTTGCATAGTTGGGTGCTCCTGTGTTTGGTGTGTAAATATTTATGAGTGTTACTTCTTGCTCTTGAATTTTTCCCCTCACCAATGTATAGTGGCCTTCTTTGTGTCATTTGATCCTTCTTGCTTTGAAGTTGAGACTGTCTGAGAACAGAATTTCTACTCCAGCTTTTTTCTGAGGTGCTGGGGCATGTAGTATTGTTTTCCATCCTTTGACTTTGAGCCTATGAATGTCCTTTTGAGTTAACTGTGTTTCTTGTATAAAGCATATTGTTGAGTTTTATTTCCTAATTCACTGTGCCAGTGTATTTTTTACAATGATGGTTATAATTGAAATGTGCTGACTTATGTTATGATATTTACCTGCTGTTGTTTACTCCTTTGTATCCTGTGTTTAATTGTCTGTCCAGTTTAGTGGGTTCCTTATATTCTCATTCATGGAGTTCTGGTCATTGTGGTCTCTCTCTAGATCAACTTTCAGCAGCCTATAAAGGGATGGCTTTGCCATCATGAAATTCTTTAGTTGTTCTTTGTTGTGGAAGTATTTCACTTCTCCATCAAACTTGAAAGAGAATTTTGCAGGGTATAATAGTCTGGGCTGGAATTTGTTTTCGTGTAGGACTTGAAGACCTCTGCTCCATGCTCTTCTTGCCTTCATTGTTTGTGTAGAGAAGTCTGCTCTAATTCTGATGGCTTTTCCATTGAATGTGAGCTCCTTCTTCTGTCTAGCAGCTTTCAGTATATTATTTTTGTGTTGGATTTTTGGGATCTTAACTATTATATGTCTCAGTGTGTTTCTACTTTGGTTGAAATTATTTGGTGTTCTGTATACTTCAATGACCTGAATGTTGGCTTGTTTCCTCATATTTGGGATGTTTTCTGCGATTATTTCTCCCCAGCTTCTTTTTATGTCATTTATATTGACTCCTTCATTCTCATTGATACCAATTATTCTCACATTGTTCATCCTGGCATCATCTTGCAGTGATGGATTATATTTTCCCGCATTCTTGTTGTTTTTAAGAGATCCTTTCTCAACTTTTCACTAACTGCTCTGGCATCTTCAAGATCTGAAACTCTGTCTTCACTTTCACTCAAATGGTTTTGTAGACTCATGCTTGATATTTTTAGTTCTTCTATATCTCTTTAACTGTGTTTAACGTGTTCTATTTCTTTTCTGTATTGCTCATTCAAGGAATCCATCATATTTCTGATCTCAATTTTTTTTTATCCATGTCTTCTTTAGAGGTAGTTATTAATTCTTTTTCTGAAGTTTCTTCCAAGTTGGGTTTCCTCTGTATATTCTGGACTTGTTTCTGTATTTCAGATGCTATGATTTCAAATAATTGTTTCTTTTCCAAAGAATTATTTTTTGATTTCAGAACCTATTTCTGCTTTGAGTTCCTCATGATCTTTCTGCTGTTGTTTCTTTGCTTCAGATGCTGTTAATTCATATATTTCAGCTGGAATAGTGCTCTCTGCACTTGTTCTAGGTG
Source organism: Ctenomys sociabilis (assembly GCA_004027165.1). Classification (NCBI taxonomy): domain Eukaryota; kingdom Metazoa; phylum Chordata; class Mammalia; order Rodentia; family Ctenomyidae; genus Ctenomys; species Ctenomys sociabilis. The sequence goes on along the minus strand of PVKA01040371.1, from coordinate 11,468 downwards.
AGCATAGTTTTTCTACCCAATGTTTCTGGAATTCATTCTTTATTTCAGATACTATGTATTCAGATATTTCTTTTTAACTTGGGGAATTACTTCTCGTTTTATTTCCTCTATAGCTTTCTGCTGTTGTTCCTTTGCTGCTGTATCTGTTAATTCATTCACTGCAGCTAAGCTAGTGTCCTCTGCCCTTAGTCGTAGACTCAAGGTCTGGGATTGCATTTTTCCTCTTGTCTTTGTCATTTTGTATAGCACTGACCCTTGCCTTTTGGTGTAGAGCTTTGGTCCAGCTGTAAACTTAGCTTGTTATGAGATTCAGGTGCCAGTCTATTAAGTTTGAGATTATCCAGGTATGCATATCCTGGATCTAGCTGTTGTGTTCAGGTCCTTTTTGCTGCAGCTCCTTTGTTTCCCTTCTATTGGTTCTCTGTTCAGGTGAGCATGAACCGAACTGGGATGCCGAGCAAGCAATGAAAATTCCCTGTCTTAGCTCGCTTTGGGGCAAGGATCGGGAAAATTGCCGGGGTCAGCCCTCCTGTGTCAGGCAGGTTGCTCTCTAAGTGGTCAGGCCTGGGCTTTGGTGGGTCTTCTGGGCTCACAAAAGGATAGTGGATGATCTTATTCACCGAGTAGGCTATACTGGGTCAGCCAGCCTGAGCCGGGTCCGGGTCTACAGGCCGTAACTGGAGAGGGCTGGGAAAGGTCCCTCTGGTGCAGTGAGCCTTGCTGTGCTGGGATTTGGTCCATGGCATGGGTCCGAGGATTGCTGAGAAATGTCCCTCTGGTGTGTCAAGCTTGGTGTTCTCACTCCAGGCCGACCTGCACTGGGTCTGGGGCCCTGGGGTGGGACCGGCAATCGCCTGGAAATGTTTCTCTGGCATGGTGCGCCTGGAGCTCTCACTGGGCCAGGGGGGCTGGGGGCACAGGGAATCCCTGCAAAATGTCTCTCTGGCATGGTGGGCCTGGAGTTCTACACTCATTGAAGTTTGATGCCAGGGAATCGGGGAAATTCCCACTCGCTCAGCGGGCTTTAGGGCAGGGGATCTGGGGATGTGCTGGTGAGTGGGTCCTGAGTTTTCAGACCGGTCACTGGCTTGGAGGGCTTGGGGGCAGGGATCTGGGTAGCGCACGTGGGAAGTAGCCAATGGCTCTCCCTCAGACTCACCACACACTCACTGATCTGCGAAGCCTGGTGAGTTGTGCAAATTCCCACTCACTGTGAGAGCTTGGGGCAGGATGCAGGAGGCTGCTGGAGTCAGCCGCTGTCTCAGGCCAGTCCCTGGCTGGGCGGTGTGGGCAGGATCAAGGAGGCTGCTGGAGTCGGCAGCAATGTCTCGGGCAGTCTCTGGGGCTGGGCAGGCATGCGCTGGATCAAGGAAGATGTGAGCTTGAATTTTCATTGAATTATAGATATTTTTGATTTTTTTTGTTTAATTTCATCTGTGATACATTGATTGCTGAGTAGCTTGTTGTTTAATTTCTGTTTATTTAGTAGGTTTTCTGTTTTCTTTTGTCATTTATTTCCAGTTTCTTTGCACTGTAATCAGATAGTATGCATGAGATTATCTTTTATTTTCTTGCATATACTTAATTATGACCGATGGACTAGTATGTAAAACACTCTGTATATGTCCACTAAGTCTATGTGTTCCAAGCTCTGCTACTTCTTTGTTAATTTTTTGTGTGCTTGGCCTATCTTTTTGGTGTAAAGGGGTGTTACGTTCTCCTGTTAGGTTTGTGGTATTGGATATTAAATTTTTCTTGTCCATTATGATTTGTCTTATATAGTTGAATGCTCCCATGTTTGGTACATATTTGTGAGTGTTACCTCTTCCTCTTGAATTTGTCTCCTAATCAGTATATAGTGACCTTCTTTATTTCATTTGATCATTCTTGGTTTGAAGTTGAGACTGTCTGAGAACAGGATTGGTATGCCTGCTTTCTTCTGAGGTGCATGGGTGTTCAGTTTTGTTTTCCATCCTTTGACTTTTGATCTATAAATTTCTTCATGAGTTAAGTGTGTTTCTTGTATACAGCATGTTGTTAGATTTTGTTTCCTAATCCACTGTGCCAGTCTAGTTCTCTTAATTGGTGAATTTAGTTCATTTACATTGATGGTTATAATTGAGATGTATTGACTTACATTTGACATGTTATTTACCTACTATTGTTTACTATTTTTTTGTCCTGTGTTTAATTATTTGCCCTACTTAGTGGGTTCCTTCTGTTTTCATTCATGGAGTTCTGATCATTTTGATCACTCTTTAGAACATCTTTCAGTAGTCTGTGTAGGGTTGGCTTCATCATTGTGAAATTCTTTAGTTGTTCTTTGTCATGGAAGTATTTCACTTGTCCATCAAACTTGAAAGAGTGTTTTGCAGGGTATTGCAGTCTGGCCTAGAATTTGTTTTCATAGAGCACTTGAAGTACTCTGCTCTATGCTCTTCTTGCTTTCATGGTTTGTGCTGAGGAGTCTGCCGTAATTCTGATGGGCTTCCTTTGAATGTGATCTGCTTGTTTTGTCTAACGGCTTTCAGTATATTATTCTTGTGCTGGATTTCTGGGCTCTTGACTTTTATATGCCTCGGTGTGTTTTTAATTGGGTTGAAGTTATTTGGCATTCTGTATGCTTCGGTTACCTGAATGTTGGATTGTTTCCTCATATTTGGGAAGTTTTCTGCTTTTACTTCTGCCCATATTCTTTTTATATCATTTGTATTGACTCCTTCTTTCTCATTGATGCATATTAGTCTCACATTGTTCATCTTTGCATCGTATTGCAGGTGCTGAACTCTTTTTTCCTGCATCCTAGTTGTTTCTAAGAGATCCTTTCTTACCTTTTCCTTTGGTGCACCAGTGTCTTCAGCATCTGAAACTATCTTCCCTTTCACTCAAATGGTTTTGCAAGCTTGTAACTGAGATTTTAAATTCGTCTATATCTCTTTGTGCTTAATGTGATCTATTTCTTTCCTGTATTGCTCATTCAAGGAATCCTTCATTTTTCTAATCTCCTATTTTTTAAATCAAGGTCTTCTTTAGAAGCAGTTATTAATTCTTTTACTGCAGAGTGTTTTTCAGATTGGGCTTCATCCATATGTTTCTGCATTTGATTCTTTACTTCAGATGCTATTAATTCAGAGATTTCTTTTTTTATATCCATGGTTATTTTTGCTCTGAGTTCCTCTATACCTTTCTGTAGTTGTTTCCTTATTTCAGGCACTATTATTTCAGAGATGTCAGCTGTGTGATTCCCAATTTCTGTGTTAGTGTCCTCTATACTTGTTCTGCTTGGTCTTGGGGCCTGAGATTGTGTTTTGCTCCTTCTTGTCATTCTGTATAGCACTGTCCTTTGACCTTTGTTGTAGAGTTTTGGTACAGTTATAACTTTAGCATCTACTGATATTTGGGTGCAGATTTACAAAGTTTGAATTTATCCAGTTGTTCCTGACTTGGATGTGGCTGCTGTGCTCAGCTCCTTGCTGCTGAAGCCCTTGGGAGTGAACCTGTTGTGCCCTTCTGGCAAGATATTCTGCTCCTGGACTAGCTGGGTGGTTCTATCCCCTCTCTGCATGGACTTCAGCTTCGTAGTTTCACCCCAGGCCTGTATGCCAGGCCTGGACTGGGTATGAAGAAGACACAGGGTAGCAGGGGAGGGGGGAAGCTCTCCCACACATTTGCAGGAGTTGGGCTTGGGCTGGTTCTGAGGATCCTAAGAAGTTCTCACTCACTGAGTAGGCTTGGGGGTGGGCTCTGGAGTGTTGCTGAGGTCCCGAGGGCGGATAGAAGGTCTCACTCATGCAGGGCGCCTTGGTTTGTCCAGAGAGGTCCCATGGGTGCAGGGCAGCTGGAAGCTGTTCCATACACTCACTGGACTGGGCTTGGGCTCGATCTAGGCTTGGTCAGGAGAGGTCTCACTGGCACAGATAGCCAGAAGTTCTCCCACACACTCGCTGGGCCTGGACTTGGGCTGGGTCTGAAAGAAAGCCCTTTTTGTATTCCCTTCCCCTATTATTCATGTTCTCAATCTTTCTATGTTGATTCATTTTAATTTAGATGTAATGTTTGGTTAGACTGAGCATAGCCAAATTTCTTTTTGTTATATTCAGACCTATGAAGAATTCTGTTAGTGATATTTTTTTGAAGTGTTCCTCACTCTAAATTTTTCCAAATCAAAATTGTTTGCTTTGGACACTATCATCACATCTGTTGCCTTTCATGAGCTGAAAATTTCTCTTTCCTACATTCCCTATTTCCTTCTCTCTTGATTTACTCTTTTGTTTTGGCAGAAGAGATTACAGCAACTTCTTGAGAAGGGATGCATAACATTTCTGAGAACCTGAATGTTTGAAAATGCCTTATTTTGTCCTCAAAAAATTAATACTTTTTGCCCCATGGATATACATCAAAAATAACTTCCATCAGAATTTCAAATACAACACTCCACCGTCTTCACTATCTTCACAGTGGGGTTTATGTTGTAAAGCTGCACTGGTAACTTGTTACCTCTTACTATTGTGTTTCCTCTCTAGAACCCTGAGGAGTCTTCTGGTGCTCTGAAGTCTCATGGTGGGGTGTTCCGATGCGGTTTCATTTTCCATCACTTGCTGGGCAGTTATGTGCACATGGGCTCACTCAGCTCTGAGACATTTAAGAACCATTTCCTCTATACAGTTCTTCCCCTTCATTTTCTCTGCTATTTTTCTGAGTCCCCTTTTATTTAGATCTCTTAATCTGCTATTACTAAATTTTTATAGTATCACAACTGTTTTCCATCTCCCAGAACAAGCCTCAGAGCTACAGGAGCATTCTTGCAGAACAGAAGTTGCAGCAGGTAACTGGGGTGAGCTAGTCTGCCTGGAAGACTCCAGGTGTATGAAGGGGAGGTGTCGGACAGAACTCAGGGGAACTAACTTAAATGCAAATTCCCAATTTAAGATCAGCTATAATGTTTGCTCCTAGGGTCTAACGTACAAACCCATTAGTTTCAAAAGATTGTTAATTTCTAAATTTAACTAGCTGTTATTAGTAGTGTCAATTGTATTACTGCAAATAGGAAACTACATCTGTCTTAACCACATGTTTTCCCTTGGGTGTTCATATTGGGAGGTGTTTGGGTAATAACCTCACCAAAGCCCTATACTGAAGGACAGAGGTCAGTAACAAAAGGAAACCAATATCTCACTCTGATTCACTAGAGAAGGAAAAATCTTGGGATACACACAAAACAAGAATCTCTGACACAGGAGAGATAACTAAAAAACAAATTCTTTATAGAGAGGGTCTTACTGCAGTGACATAGCTACCTACTATCAAACTTTTACAAAAAGATATCACAGAAATTAAAATAAAGAGTACTCTTTGAAATAGAGAATGACAAAAAGAAGGAACAAAATGCATTCTCAGGTCCTAAGCTCATGCAGAACAAGCCCAGGAGACATCAGCATAGAGGAATTTGGAAGCCACATACCTGAAAACTCTGAAATAATAGCAACTGAAGTAAAGAAACAACTACAGAAGAGTATAGAAGAAATAAAATCAGAAATAATCTTCCAGGTAGAAAAACAAATAATAACTACAATGAAAAGAATTTCTAAGTGTTTCTAAAGAAGACACTGATAAAAAATAGAGAAGAGAAAAATGATGGAAACCTTGAGTGAGCAATATAGGAAAGAAATGGAATGCATGAAACAGATTTAGAAATATGTAGAAAACTAAAAACTCCATTAAAAGTTGGCAAAACTGTTTGAATGAAAGTGAAGATAGACTTTCAGAACTAGAAGGCACTATTGAAGCTAGTGAAAAGGTAAGGAAAGATTTCTTAAAAACAACTGGAATCCAGAAAATAATAATTCAACAGCTGCAAGATGATGCAAAGATGAAAAATGTAAGACTAATAGGAACCAATGAGAAAGAAAGAGGAAACAAACAACATAAAAAGAATATAGACAGAAGTAACAGCCGAAAACCTCCCAAATATGGGGAAACATCTGACATTCAGGTAACTGAGACATGTAGAATTCCAAATAATATCAACCCAATTAAAAACTATACCCAGACATGTAATGATCAAGATCCTTGAAATTCAGTGCAGGAACAATATAATAAAAGCTGCTAAAGAAAAGAAACAGATCATATTTAGAGAAAAACTCATCAGAGCAATAATAGATCTCTCCTCACAAACCATCACATCAAGAAGAGCATGGAACAAAGTACTTCAAGTCCTACAAAAAAAAAAAAATTCCAAACCAGCCTGACATACCCTGCAAAACTCGATTTCAAGTTTAATGGAGAAGTGAAACACTTTCATGACAAAGAGCAACTAAAGAAATTCATGACAATTAAACAAACCTTTAATAGCGTACTAAAAGATATTCTAGAAAGGGATAAAAATACAATTCCAAGTACAACTACAGAAAGAACTTACCAATAATGGCAAATTATTAAACAGAGGATAAAAGTGGGGAACCAACAGTAGGAAAATAACATGACAAACATAAGTCAATACATATCAACTATAACCACTAATATAGATGGGCTCAATTCACTAATTAAAAGAAATAGGCTGACAGAGTGGAATAAGAAACAAAATTCAACAATATGCAGTATGCAAGAACACACTTAACTCATAAAGAAATTCATAGGCTGAAAGTCTAAGGATGCAAAACAATACTACATTCTCCAGAACCTCAGAAGAAATCAAGAATAGGTTTTCAGTTTTCAGACAATCTGAACTTCAAACCAAGAATGATTGAATGAGATAAAGGTCACTATAAACTGGTAAGGGGAAAAATTCATGAGGAAGAGATAACAGTCATAGACATGTATGCACCACGTATGGGAGCACCCAGCTATATAAGACAAATTTTAAAGGACATGAAAAAGCTAATAACCAATAACGCCATCCTAACAGAGGGCCTCAATATCCCCTTATTTCAAAATAATAGGTCAAGCAAACAAAAACTTAGCACAACGGAACCAAATCTTTAAACAAATGGACTTAGTGGACATATACAGAGTGTTCCAGCCAATATCTGAATACACATTTTTTTCCATCTGTACATGGGACATTTTCTAAAATAGACCACATACTACTCTATAGATCATGCTTAAGTATATGAAAGAGAACAGAAATTATCCCATGCAGATGATCTGACAACAGTGCAGTGAAACTGGAAATTAATGACAAAAGAAACCACAAAAACCCCATAAACATATGGAAATTTCAGAGGAAATTAAAGAAGAGACTAAACAACATCTACAATCCAGTGAAAATTCAAACAACTTGCCAGAATTTGTGGGATGCAATGAAAGCATTTCTTAGAGGGAAATTTCTAGTGAACTCACACAATAAGAAAAGAGAATGGGAACAAATAAATACCCTAATGCTGCACCTTAAATGTCTGAAAATAGAAGAGCAAACAAAGCCAAAAAACCAAAGACAGGAAGAAGTTATAAAGATTAGAGCAGAAATTAATGCAATTGAGCCAAAGAAAACAATAAAAAGAATTAATGAATCAAAGAGCTGATTCTTTGAAATATTAAATAAAGTTGATAAACTCTAGCCAACCTCTTCAAAAAGAGGAAAGAAAAAAACCCTCAAATTCAAACAAAAAGGAATTGAAAGGAACAAATTGGTATAGATCCTGTGGAAATTCAAATAATCAATGGTTATTTTGAAAATATTTACTTATATAGGCCTGAAGACTGAAGAAATGGACAGATTCCTAGATAGCTACAAATTGTCAAAACTGAATAAAAAAGATACAAAAACTCTGCATAACCCAATATCAGCCAATGAAATTGAAAATGAAACAAAAATTACCAACAAAGAAAAGCCTAGGTCATGATGGATTCATATCTGAATTCTACAAGAATTTTAGAGAAGATTTAATCCCAATACTCCTCAAACTCTTCTGTGAAATTGAAAAGGAAGAAATATTCCCAAAATCATTCCTGATACCAAAACTGGAGAAAAATCCAACCATAAAAGAGAGCTCCCAATCTCCTTTATGGACACCAGATGCAAAAATCCTCAATAAAATACTATCAAATAGATGTGGACTTCTGGACTGTGTTGGAGTGTTTTGTTGAATTCAAGCACCTATAATATTTAAATGCCAATAGAATACCCATCTCTGACAGGACTAAATGAAGAAAAGGGGATACAAAGGAAAGACCATTTTGTATTTGTATATACAGAATAGTTGGGATAGATATGCAGCTACTTTTGCTTAATTCTAAGAGAAGAAAGATTGGTAATAGTGTTGGACAGGATAACCGGTCTGCTTCTTATACTATGGATAATGACTAGGAAGATAACAACATAAAATGTATTAATTATTGAAAATGTCCTATTAAAAATATCATGTACAGGTATAAATTCTCTATGATGAATATGATCCTTATGTATATCTAAAATGCACCAATAAAATCTGGCTGAAGAAACTAAAAAAAAAATACTATCAAATAGAATAAGCAAATCATCAAGAAGATTATACACCATGATCAGGTAGGATTCATCCCAGGAATGCAAGAATGGTTTAACATATGCAAATCCATAAATGTAATACACTATATCAACAGAGCCAAATAAAAACCACGTGATCATCTTAATAGATGCAGAAAAGGCTTTTGACAAAGTCCAACACTCATTCATGACCGAAGTCTTATAGAAAATTGGAACAGATGGCTGATAACTCAATCTGATAAAAGGCATCTATGACAAACAAAAAGCCAACATAATTCTAAATGGAAAAACCTGAAAGCTTTTATTCCCAAATCAGGTACAAAACAAGGGTTTCCTCTATCATCACTCCTATTCAAGATAGTTCTGCAGTCATTAGTTAGAGCCATTAGACAAGAGAGAGAAATAAAAAGGAATAAGAATAGGTAAAGAAGAAGTTAAATTATCATTTTTTGTAGATGACATGATGCCTTACTTGGAAGACCCAAAAAACTCTACCAAGAAGCTCCTAGAATTGATAAACAAATTCAGTAGCATAGCAGGGTACAAAGTCAACAGCCAAAAATCAGCATCATTCCTCTACACATATAACAAACTCACTGAGAGATAAATTAGAAAAACAGTACCCTTCACAATACGTCCAAAAAATTGAAATACTTAGGAATTAATCTCACAAAGAAGGTAAAAGATGTATACAATGAATAGTGCAGCCCTCTAAAAAAAGAATTGAAGAGGGTTTCAGAAAATGGAAAGATATTTATTTTTCCTGGATAGGAAGACCCAATATTGTCAAAAATCCATTTTCCCAAAATTGTTGTATAGATTTAATGCAATCTCTATCAAACTACCATCAATATACCTCACAAATCCAGAGAAAATATATATATATATATTTTTTTGGTGGAACTAAGGATTGAAATCAGGCCCTTGTACTTGCCAGGGAAGCGCTTATTCTACTGAGCCATCTCCCCAGCCCCCAAAACATTCTTTAAAATATATTTAAAGCCAGGGAAGGCCTAGAATAGCAAAGGAAATGCTAGGCAACAATGGGAAGGCAGAAGTAATTACAATTTCTGACTTAAAATGATACTGCAAAGCTACTAGCTAAAATCAGCATGGTACTGGCAAAAACAAACAAACACCAAAAATCCGACCTGATGACCAATGCAACAGATTAGAAGGTGCAAATACAACTACAAAAACACTTAGCCATGTTATCCTTGACAAAGGTGGCTAAACATGTTCACTGAAGGAAAGATGGACTCTTTAACAAATAATTCTGGGAAAACTCGAACTATACCTAAGTCTATCACCTAGCACTAAACTAAAGTCAAATGGATTAAAGATTCAAACATTAAAACAGAAACATTAAATCTTCTGGAAGAGCAAGTAGGTGGAAATCTTGAAGACATAGGAGTAGGCAGATAGTTCATGAACAAAAACCAAATACATGGGAAATACTTCAAAGAATCAATAGCTTGGATCAAATCTTAGAAGTTTCTGCATAGCAAAAGCAATCACCAACAGAGTGAAAAGACAAGCCACCAATTAGAAAAAATTATAACCAAAACTACAATCACTCAGACAAAGGACTTCTATCTAAATTATAAAAAGAACTAAAAAAGTACAGACCCCAAATGTAAAGACTCAATCCAAAAATGGGCATATGAGATAAATACACTCTTCTCAGAGGAAGAAATATAACTGGCAAATAAGTACATGAAAAAATGTTCCATGGCACTGATCATTTGAGAAATAAAATTAAAACAACATTGAGATACCATCTCACCCCAGAAAGAATGGCTATCATGAAGAAATCAGCTAATAAAAATGTTAGAGAGGCTGTGGGGGAAAAGGAACCCTTCTCCACTGCTGGTGGGAATGTACAACCACTATAGAAATCAGTGTGGGGATTCCTCAGAAAAATAGGACTGGAAATCCTATTCAACCCAGGTATTCCCCCTTTTTTTATCTTCCCAAAAGAACTGAAAACATCATACCATAGCAATATATGTGCACCAGTTTTATAGCAGCATAATTTGTGATAGCCAAATCTTATAAACAATCAAAATGCCCATCATTTGAGGAATGGCTGAAAAATATGAAGTATCTTATATAGTGGAGTATTTCTCATCAAGTGGATGCAACTAGAGGCTATACGAATAAGTGAAATAAATCAGACCCACATGTGTACATATCATATTTTCTCCCTAGAGTAAGAATCTGAAAGAATATATAAACCTGAAAGGTACAGTAGTTACAATAAAATGGAAAGAACCTGAACTTAGGAATTAAACAACAAAGATGAGGGAAAGGAAAAAAGATCAGATAAAATGAAGGAAGGAAAAACATAAAAGCATATATACAGGATAGCTGAGGCGGTTGTACTCACAATTTCCATCAGTTTTTTTTGAAAATAGCAGTTAATGTTTAAAATTTTCTCCTTGACCAACTCTGTATGCTGATATCTGCAATCTGAACAACTACATTATAGACACCAATGTGTAATACAAAACCCATGGTTGAATGTCTTTCATCTTAGTCTTCTAAATGTTTATTGTTTCTAATATTTTATCAATTATTATATTCTCTTTGAAATACATTAAAACAAAAATTAATTAAGTTTTGGAAAAAAATGAAGATTTCTTGAAAGCAAGCACCAATATTCAATTATTTCCCCAATCTTGCATAACTATATCTGTTAATCTATTTTTATTTATTTATTATTTATTTATTTATGTTTTAATTTTATTTTTTCATTTATTTTTATTTTATTAAAATACAAATGTCAATCAGACAGTTTCAAGACACCTTAACCATACAGATTCGATGAATTATTACATTGCAAACTGTTTTCATAATGTTTTGGTATTGTACAAGGTGCATACATGATATTATATTTACAGATATTATTTTAGCAGATATCTCTTATCAGTGAGTTAAGAGTATAGTTGCTTACTTATCTTTTTTTATACCTGAATTATATCAAAAATTCAATAATTATTTACCT
>PVKA01040370.1:0-18817 GCA_004027165.1 Ctenomys sociabilis | reverse complement strand
TTTTTTTTTTTTTTTTCCTTCTTTCTTCCTCCCCCAAACTCATAACTCTCCACTTAGGCCTACAAACATCAATATGTAACAAAAACTAAGCTTGACCTTTATTTTCTAATACTCTGGGTCAAATCCTCAGCTCTGCATATAGGCATTTTAGTCATTTAGGATAAGTCTAACAGTTGACAAACAGGGTTTGTTAGTCCTAACCATACCTAGCCTAGCTCATCACCCTTCACGACTGATGACATCAGGATAAGATGTTTATGAGGTAGAGCCGCCCAAATAGCTCAGCGGATTCAAGCACCTGGGTTCGATCCCTGGTCCTGCTGGGCCAGCTCCCACCCCATCCCACCTTCTCCGGGGCGCGCTGAGAGGGTAATTGAGACTGGGCGTGATGGTGTGCACCTGTAATCCCAGCTCTTGGGAGGCTGTAAACAGGCATATCACTAGGAGTCCGATCTAGTAGTGAGACCCTGAACACTCTGTAGACCCTTCCTCAAAAATACAAAAATAATAATAAATAAATAAATAAGAAGCCCATGGGGCATTCAACTCTCGTGTGCCCAGAAATTGCCAATGCCCTATGCCTAGGGTTACCTCTGATTCTATCAGAGCCTCACAGAACTAAATTGCCCCCCCCCCAAAGCTTGCTTTCATTTTTTTTCGTTTTTGTATTTTAGTACAAGGTCTACAGGGCCTCACTATGTAGATTAGACTCATGGTGATCCACCTGTGTTCAGCCTCTCAAGAGCTGGAATTACAGGGGCACACCACCATTCCCAGACTCAATCGCCTCTCAGCATGCCCTGGGGTCAGGGTTGGCACAGCATGCTAGGGATCGAGTCCAGCCGCTGCAACTGCCTAAGCAGGTGCTTCAATCCACTGACCTATTTGGCCTGCCCTTGCCCCCCAAATCTTGTGGATTCATCTCATAGGAACTGATTTGCTTTCCAGGTCATGAGGGTTCCTCCAGAGCTGTGAACTAGCCTGAGCTGACTGACCAAATCTCAGCCCACCACAGTATAAAATGGCCGTCTTGGGCGAGGGAGATAGCTCAAAAGAATAAGTACTTGCCTGGCAAGTGCAGAGCCCTGAGTTCAATCCCCAGTACCTCAAAAATAAATGAATAAATAAATGGCCTTTTTCAGAGTACACCTATCTAATTATTCAAACTATTGTCCTTTCCCTATTTTTTTTTTAATTTCCCTTTCTCAAGGGACCAGCTTTTTTTTTTTTTTTTTCTTCATACTGGTGAACAGACCTAGGGTTTTGCCCTGAACTACAACCCTTTTTGAAGGTTGGGTCTTGCTAAATTGATAAATTACCATGTTTTGCTTGAACTTGTGATTGTCCTGACCCAGCATCTTAGAATGCTAGAATTACAGGGGTGTGCCACCATGCTCAGCAGTGTCTTAATTTCCATTATCAATAAACCAAGGACACACATTAGCTGGTGACAGTACCTGCACCTGTATCCTCAGCCAAATAGCTGTTGCGAGTTCCAGGATGTAGGTCAAAGGTGCATGTAGTTGTAGAAGCTAGCTCCAGTGCATTCACTCAGTAGATCAATGATGGCCACAGTCACTGACATCCTCCCACCACATATTCAAGTGTCTATGACTCCAAGTGTCTGTCCTCCCTTGCATCACCCTCCCACTTGTCATACTGAAGACAGGATGTCACTGACATGAGGCAGTTCAGCATGCACAGCTGCAGCAGTTTCTGAGTTCAGCCACTACCCTCACTACATCTTTATCCCACTGGAACGGAGCAAAGTGGGTAGGGGTCAGCAAAGGAAATAGATCTTCCAGTGATTTGTCAGAAGCTTTGAAGCTGGACTGGATTTAGTGACAGATCTCAAGCTGTGAGATTTCAAAGATGACCATTCAGCAAGGAATGCCTCCACTTCTGGGCTCTAAGGAGGGGGACAGCAAGAACCTTAACATGAAGACACTGCCTCAAGGTGCTCCCCAGTGTTGTCACATTCATCTCTTCAATCGCCCTATATTTCTGCAGATCCAAGAACACTTCCTGGGGAAGATCAAGGGGAACTCAGCTAAGCTCCTGGAGCACAGAAAACCCAAACTATCCTGCTGACCCTCACCTCAAAGTAGTTATAGCGCTCCTGTAACTCCATGTCGATCACATGACCTGGAGGGAGCGGCTGTGTAGAATCAGAGGTGTGGCCTGCTGGGGCTGTCCACCCTGCTCCAGTTCGGCTTGCCTGCCCCCTTACAGGTGTGATCTGTCTGGGATTTGGGCTGTATTCTATTGACTCACTATAGTCTGAACATATTTAATGGGGACAGTTCCTGGGCTTGGAGAGTGGGGCTTTGTTTAGAGAGTGGGGTATGAAGGTTTCGGGGTGCGACTTTGCACCTTAGAAGGAATTGAAGTATCATGAGTATCAGCAGTGCTTGCTGCACAAGAGTGTCTAGGGAGGATATGGCAGGATCACCATGAGTTCGAGGCCAGCCTGGGACACTGTCTCAAAAAAAAAAAAAAAAAAAGGAAAGAAAAAGGAAGAAATGCTGCACAAGAGTGTCTAGGGAGGATATGGCAGGATCACCATGAGTTCGAGGCCAGCCTGGGACACTGTCTCAAAAAAAAAAAAGAAAGAAAGAAAAAGGAAGAAATGAGTGTGAGAGGACCTGGTGATGAGACAGCCCAGAAGCCACGTCTCTACGAATGGGGGCACGGCCAAATTCCTGGGAGAAGGGCCTGAAACTTGGAGAAATAAGTAATCAGCAGAGGGGTCTAACCAGAAAGTAGGTTTCTAGGAGAGAGCCTCAGGAGCCTGGAAAAGAAGAGATTTTGTGATGATGGACAACAGAGAAGGCCTGCGCGACTTTAACACCAGAGTTCCGTACCGGTCTGCCTGAATATCGGTTGTGAAACCCGGGGCACTAGTCCTACTGCAGGCAGCCCCGCCCCGAGATCTTAAAGTAAAAACAGCAGTTAGCCCTGGAAGGATGCAAAAGATAAAGGTGAACTGAGCGCCAGGGAGGCCAAACTCCCCAGAAACGCCTACCCCAAACCGCCCAGTCACCAAAGACCCAAAGTACTGTGGCTCCCCAGGCTATTTCCTATGCCCATCCTCATTTATCCTTACTGCCAAATATTAATGCTAAATACTCAGCCAATTTTACTCAAATCCTCCGAACTCGCCGGCTCCCTTCATCACTTCCGTTGCGTAGGAGCGTTGGGAAGTGTAGTTCACTGCTGCCTCCGGCCTCTCCTTTAGGACTTTGGTTACTGCGCATGCGTACAGAGCAACCTCGCCCCAAAAGACTACAAGCTCCAGAGAAACCTGCGGCCTCTCACGCAAACCTCTATAGCTGAAAATAGTAAAGGCGTCCAGGCGTCCGAGGCAGAGGAAACAACCGCCGGTAAGTGGGAATCGTTTAGCGCACCACAATAAACAGAGGTTCTTAACTCGGTGAGCTTGCTGGCAGAAGTAGGAAGTGCTCCTTTTTCAGAAAACCCACCCCGTAATTTTTTTGTTGTTGTTGTAATGGGGCGTGGTTGTTGGTGATCCTAACATCTGTCACTTGAATCTTGCTCCGCAGGCTCGTCGAACGACCAGATTTCAGAGCAGCTATGAACTTGGAGCGGGTTTCCAATGAAGAGAAATTGAACCTGTGCCGGAAGTACTATCTGGGTAAGCACCGAATCCTCCAGAGCTTAAGGAAAAGAAAAGACCGAGGGAGGAGGGACTAGAGGCGTGGAGTCGTGGCTCTAAGAAGTAAAGCAGGTGGAGACACCGATTCCCCCGTTTGAGAGAAGGGAGGGCCTGGGTCCTGAGGAAGGAGGAAGCTGAAGCCTTAATTTCTGCGCTCTGAGAGAAGAGTTGGAGGAACTTGAGAACGAGGTGATTGAGGAATCAAGATTCCTGGACCCCAAGGAAGAGCCAGGATCGCTGAGCCTCTGACCACAGAAGTTTACAGTTGAACTTCAGTATGGGAGAGGACCTTCAAAATAAGTAATTTTTGTGGGTGTTGGGGAAAATCCTCATTGTTCTGTGACCCAATGTGGGTTTTTTTCCTTAGGTGGGTTTGCATTCCTGCCTTTTCTGTGGTTGGTCAACATCTTCTGGTTCTTCCGAGAGGCCTTCCTTGTCCCAGCCTACACAGAACAGAGCCAAATCAAAGGCTGTGAGTCTAGGGCGCAGTGAGGAAGGCCATTGGGTGGTGAAGGGAATGATGAAGGCTGCAGAATTCTGTGGCTCTGTGATCAGAAGAGAGGGTGGGTCTAAGGAAGTGGAGAGAGGAGCTGGAGGCCAACCTTCCCCACTCTGTTCTCTATTATAGATGTCTGGCGGTCAGCGGTGGGCTTCCTCTTCTGGGTAATTGTGCTCACCACCTGGATCACCATCTTCCAGATCTACCGGCCTCGCTGGGGTGCCCTTGGGGACTACCTCTCCTTTACCATACCCTTGGGGACACCCTGACAACATCAGCACAGGATGGCGTCTTGCGCTTTGTCCCAGGATGGGTTCCTCTGCTCTGAGTTTACTCTCGAGCCCCAAAGACTTGTAAGACTTGTGCCCAGCTCCCATCTTCTTAGCTGACATCCCCCAATAAAGGACCTTAACATTTGATATTGATTTCCTGGGGTCTTTCAGAGGTTGAGGCAGGAAACATGCATTAGCTGGTGTGGTGGTGATATACCCCCTAATCCCAGCATTCTGAGAGACTGGGGCAGGAAGATCAAAAGTTCAAGCCCAGCCTGGGCAATTTAGGGACTTGGGAGAGAGGTAAAAGGCTGGGGATGTAACTCAGTGGGAAATAACTGGGCTCAATCCAAGCACAAAAAAAAAAAGTTTTCAAACCATTAGGTGCTTGCTTGGTGCCATGAGTAATGCTTCACACATTATGTTTGGTTTTTCTGTTGCATACTGAATATAACCCTCTAGAATACGAATTTCAACTGAGGAACCCCTATTTTATCAATAAGGAACTAAGGAATAATGTTTCCATTTCTAGGGGCTACTATTCTGGTTGTTAATTCAGAAATATGACTTTCAGGGATGGGGATGGAACTCAGTGCTAGAGCATTTGTCTAGCGTGCATGAGTTCCTGTGTTTGCTTCCCAGTACCACAAACAAAATTTTCCTGTACTTTTACCTACTTTGAGCTTTAGTGTCTGTAACAGAATGTAATGCAGATCACGATGCTACCTTTATCTGGGCCAGGGCATATGTGGTAAATGGAAGTTTCTCATTCCTGGAAGGAAGTGATGGGTCTTTTATTTTCCTTAATAGATATATTCAGGAGCTTTCTCAGAGGTGCCTTTCTATTTTGTTCTTTTGGTTTGGTTTTTGAGACAGAGTCTTACTATGTACCCAAACTAGCCTCGAACTCAAGCAGTCCTCCTGTCTCAGCTCCTGACTTGCTGGATCACAGGTGTGCAGCACCATGCCTGGCTTCCCTTGTCCTTCCATAAAATTTCAGTATCAAATTGATGCTCCTATGATAATTTCATGCTATATTCCTTATGTCACTTTAAAAAAAAATGTATTTAGTACAGGGTCTCATTACACTGATTGAAGTCATAGTGATCCTCCAGTTTTCAGCGTCCTAAGCGCTGGGATTATGGGCTCACTCTACCATTCTCCGTCTCAATGGTTGTCTTAGTGCACCCTGACGGCGGGGCTGACACGATCGAACCCTGTCCCTGTGCTTTGCCTAAGCAGGCGCTTTAGTTCGCTGAGCTATGTGGCTGGCCCTTCTCTTTTCACTTATAATGTAAAAGGTAAGCTCCATTGCGGCAATGAGTTTTTTTTCTGTTTTGTTGCACTGCCTAGATGAATATCTGAATCGGGGTGGTGGCGCACACCTGTAATCCCAGCACTTCGGAGGTTGAGACAGGAGGATCTCTGTGAGTTCAAGACCAGCCTGGGGGCTACAAAAGTGAGCACTAGGCCAGTCCGAACTGCATGGCAAGACCTTGTCTCCAAAAAACAAAAGAAAACTTAGATGAATGTCTGGCACAAAATATTTGCTAAATAATGTGGTTATACCTGAAAAGACATTAACAGCGAGCAGTATGAAAAAAAAGGACCCAACCTAACTCTAGTCTTCCTTTAAGGGATTAGAGAGAGTCCCACATTAGTTAAATCCTGTTAAGAAGCTAAACTGGTGCTAGTCAAGCCTAACACTACAAATCCCAAGAAGCCTCGCGATACGGAACCTTAGTTCCCAGTGTGCCCCGCGCTGTCAGCGTTACTGGGGGGGGGTACACTTTCCAGGAAGCGCCCTACCTAGTCGTTGGTTTGTTTCCGGAAATGCGGCCCCAGGAAGGCGGAATTTAAGGCTGAAAGCTTCCAGCAACAGCTGCCAATTGGTCAGAGAAAGAGATTGAGGGGTTTATTGACTAATGGAAAGAATCGACTGCTGAAAGGCCCCACCCATAGAGGGCGGAGGGAAGTGGCCGCGGCAGCAGTCGCTACTGGACAGTGTTCAGGCCAGAGGGCTCTCCGTATTCGGAGCTTACCTTTGACCTCTGCCGCCCGCTTCCGGACTCTGGGGCTTTTTTCGAACTAGATAGCCATACTGCGGACTAAACTATGTTCCCGGTGAAGGTGAAAGTGGAAAAATCAGGTGAGGATCCCTTAGGCCCGGGCCCTGTGAGAGAAGCACTGGCCGATCAGGATTTGGGAGGCTTGGCAGACAGCATTGTCCCGAAAAGGCAACTACGTGACTTGCCTGCAATCCATCTGACAAGCGCTATATCAGGCAGCGAGCTTTTTGCTGCCACCTTCATGCACTCCCAGACTGCTTGTAGTAGCTTAGAGATAGAAGGGCGGTCTGGTGTGGTAAAACGTGGGCATCCCAAGCTAATGACTGAAAAAGGCATTTTTCTTGTCTCTACCCCAGTTTCCATGTTTCTGGAAGTAATTCTGATTTGGGGATTGTGCTACGACCCTGAAGTACAGGGACTCTTTTAATCCTCACAATCACTATATTTCAGTAAACTTAGGAAGAAGTGCAGTGGATGGGGAAACTAAAGCTCTGGGTTAAGGCAGAGTTGATGGAAACCCAAGACCAGAATGGTAAGTGTAGTGGGGTGGAAGGCATGTAGGATGTTAGATGGGATAATTGGGATGTTAGATAGGTTTAAAACAAAGCAAGACAGGAGCTGGATCCAATAATCTGAGTCTCTAGTCCCAGCTACTCTGGTGTCTGAGTCAGGAGCACCACTTGATCCCAGAAGTTTAGGGCCTTCCTGGGCAACATAGTGAGATCCTGCCTTTTGAGTTTGAGGAGGGAAACAAATTCCAACATGGGAGAAGGTAAGGAAATCTGGAGTAGGGCAAGGTGTAGGAAAGCCACGAAGGCTAATGAAGGAACAGCCAGTGGAGCAAAGGAAGTAGCTTTGAAAAAGCCCTGAAATGGAAGCCTTGTCTGGTATAGTCAAGGAACATCAGGGAAAAGTAAGGGGAGCCTGACTACAGATAATATGGAGGGAGAGAAAGGTGTCCATAATGAGGATGGTGAAGGAACTGAGAAACATTGTGGTGGTCTTTCTTGGGGATCCAAGAAGTAGATTTAGACACTGAGGTTAGAGGACAGTCCAGTGGATAGAAAGCCTAGGACAGTGGGATGGAACTTACAGCACACATGCCCAGCCAGCTGTTCATTATTATTGAAAGCTCTAAAAGATGTACCATCAATGGCCTGGGAGACATCCAAAAGGAGGTGCCCAGGTCATGGGACCCCTAGGTTGGGGTTCAGAAGATAAGCCAAAGCTGAGGACAGAGATGTAGCTATGATTCATATCCTTGGCTCCTGCCCAAGGTTCTTTGTTACAGACTCAGTTGCCTCAATTCTTATCTTCAACCTATGTTTTGAGTATTGTAGGGAACCCTGGTGTTTCCTGGTCTCTCCTCACTGCTACCTTTTAGCAGGCCTGTGTCAAGCCATACCATTGGCCCTGACAGAGGATGTGCCTACAGACTGACTCCTGCTTGGTACCTTCTTCCCCCAGAGTTGGAAATGGCCAAAGCACGGAACCAACTGGATGCCGTTCTGCAATGTCTTCTAGAGAAGAGTCATATGGACAGGTTGGGACCTGGTCCAACCTGGGGTCATAGGGCTGGCAGCTTTGGCAGGTGGGACCCTCTGATTTTGGGTGGATCTGCATGGGACATCAAAGGCTGACTTGGGGAGAAAGGTATCTTATGGGGAAGCCACTTGATACTATCCCATGCTGGACCCTTGGTGCCCCAAGCTGACTATCCTCTTCTACTGACAGGGAGCGCCTGGATGAGGAAGCTGGGAAAACCCCCTCTGATACCCACAACAAGTAAGGCTTTTGAAGGATCTAGATCTAAGGGCTTATGGTGGGTAACTTCTTCTTTCATCCATGCCTTGACCATTCTGCCTTGTGCTTCCTCCATCACAGACCTAACCACTCCACATGTACAAAGACCATGGCAAAAGCAACCGGGCCCCCTCATGTTTGGCAGCTAAAGCCCCAAGGGTATGGGTGGTACACAAGGTCCAAGGGATCCCAGTAGCCCCAAGATGCCCTTTGAGTTTTGTTTGAGGGGTAAGCTGCTAACACCTGGTCTTTCCCCACAGGGATTGCTCCATTGCAGCCACTGGCAAAAGGTAAGTTGACAAGGGTTCCAGACAGCTAAAGAGAGCTCAGCCCTACGCCTGGTCCTGACACTTCTCCTCCCACACAGGCCATCTGCCCGCTTCCCCCACCAGCGGAGGAAGAAAAGGAGGGAAATGGATGATGGGCTGGCTGAGGGAGGGCCTCAGCGATCCAGTGAGTAAGCAGTTGTTCTGGAGGGTGGACAGGGAGCCAAGGGCCCATATGAGGGTATTAACTCAGCTCCCTCACCTCATCTCAGACACATATGTGATCAAACTGTTTGACCGGAGTGTGGACTTGGCCCAGTTCAGCGAGAACACACCACTGTACCCAATCTGCCGAGCTTGGATGCGCAATAGCCCCTCAGTGCGTGAGCACGAACGCTCACCCAGTTCGCCACTGCCCCCACTACCTGAGGATGAGGAGGTGGGATGGGTGATGGGCAGCAGTGAGAGATGGTATTGGGAGGGACAG
Organism: Ctenomys sociabilis; assembly: GCA_004027165.1. Lineage (NCBI taxonomy): Eukaryota > Metazoa > Chordata > Mammalia > Rodentia > Ctenomyidae > Ctenomys > Ctenomys sociabilis. The sequence goes on along the minus strand of PVKA01040370.1, from coordinate 9,745 downwards.
GTGCAAGAACCCCTCCTTCCAAATTAATGGAAGATGAATACAGGTCCCTTTGTCTCCTGAGTGAATATTGGATCAAGAAAGACATATTTATGTGTATCTAGGGCTGTGAACAGAGGTCCCTAGGGCAGGCAGATATGGCCACCTGGCCTAGATAGAACAGGAATAGGGTTCCCCTGGGCAGATAGACATGATCAAGATTAAAGGTCCCCAAGAGCGAATGGGCTGGATAGATATTCTTAGTGCAGACATATGTGGTTTCTAGGTGGGATGTATGAGCATATGGGGACCTTCTGGGCTGGGTAGAGATGCATGGGGTAGATAAACTGCCTGTGAGAAAGTGGACAGGGGTCTCTATTGCAGATATGTGATCTTTGAACTGTCAAGATCAGAGCAGATACTGCTGTTATGGAAGGGAGTTCCTGGACAACAAGATATGGACCCCTAGACAGAATCCACTGAGGCAGATAGCAGACAAGACCTTCCATGCAGAGGGGTGGGCTGGCAGGTACAGTTGGGATCCCCTGGACTGGTAAGAGTAGACAAGGGTTTGTGGGCTGTCACAAGACTGGTTCCTAGAGCAAATGACTCTGACACCGGAAGTTTTGGGTACAACTCTTAGAAGTATAGATTTCTTGGCAAATCTCTCATGTCTTATCACTGGGAAAGGCAGGAGAAATAAAATGTATATCACCAGCCCTCTGCTCTGACTCTTTGGCATGATTTGGGACTGTGTACCTCCAGGGTTCCGAAATCACCAACAATAAGAACCGTGATGTGTACAAGCTGCCTCCACCGACAGCCCCTGGGCCACCTGGAGATGCCTGTAGATCTCGCATTCCATCCCCCCTGCAACCTGAGACCCAGGGCACCCCTGACGATGAGGTGGCTATGCAAGACTGGCCTGACGCTGTGGGGCACATGTTGTGGGGGGGCACCAGCATAATCACCCAACCTGGCCTCTTTCCCCACAGCCCTCAGAGCCTGAACCTTCACCCTCCATACTCATCTATCGTAACATGCAGCGCTGGAAACGCATTCGCCAGAGGTGAGCCTCCCTCAACCTACTGACCCTTATGACCTCTGTTGCTATTGCTGCATCGTCCCTCTACCTCCCCAGGTGGAAGGAGGCATCTCATCGGAACCAACTTCGCTACTCAGAAAGTATGAAGATTCTCCGGGAGATGTACGATCGACAGTGATATTCCCAGGGCCCCACCCCAATAAATATTCCCCAGCCCCATACTGGCCTGTGCTTCAGCCCATCCTTCCTGGGCTTGACATAAAACAGTGGGCATAACTTTTGTACTTTTATTGGGCAGTGAGCCTAGAAAGGAGTAGAAGCATGGGAGAGCAGGAAATTCAGTGAGTGAATGAGTGGTTCCTTTGTTGGGTTATGGAAGTTGAGAAGTGTGGAGGGTAGGTTTTGGTTAGAAACCTGGGTTAGGACAGAGGGACTGTCATGTTCTGGTTAATTGGGGAGGGACCCTCACACATCTGGGCAAATGGGAAACTACAAAAGGGTGTTTGTACAATTTGAGGTTGGGGATCCCAGGTGGCCTTGAGTAGTAGGAACTGGGCATCGGGATAGGGTTCAAGAGTCTGGGTGCCAGGTTGGGGTTTCAAGTCAGGAAATGGGCTGAGGGCAGTGGAGTTTCTTGTTGCAAGGAAAGGATCGAGAATCTTGGGCACTAGAAGGCCTGGACAGTGTGGAATGGGAAGACTGCAGTGTGGGACATTCAGAGGTGGCAGTGGCTCCTCTGGCCCTGGGTCAGGGCTGTCTACATCATAATCTGCTAGGAGGGATGAAAGTGGAGTGTGGGCATGTTTCATAGGTGTCAAGGAAATGCAAAAAAAAAAAAAGTCTGGAGATGTAAACCAAGATAGGAGACTAGGTTGAAGTGAGGGTAATGCTTGTAGCAAGGTGTGGGAAGGGTGCTGACAAAGGCAGGGACTGTCAGTAGAGGGTCTAGGTTATCAAAGGCTGACTAGGATAGAGGGGTCAGGTGGCATCTCTATTTGGGTAGGAGAGACTGTCTTGGCTAGGTGGGGACATCTAGCCGGGTGGAGTCAGATCAGCTTTAAAAGTGGGAGCCTAAAGCAGCTCCAGGGATTCAGGTGTGCCTAGACCCCTACTTGGCAGCAGCCGGAGACGGCAGTGGGGGTTGGCCTGGTGTGGCCTGAATGGATAGGACACCCTCAGGGGACAGCGCTGAGGTCACAGCGGCAGGGTCCACGCCAGGCGGCAAACGGTAGCGGCGGTGGAATTCGCGGGCGATGAATCCATGTTCGTCCTGCAGGGGAGAGGGTTGAGCCCGCTGCTCCTGCGCTGCCAGGACACGGAGCGCTGCCCAGCCCACCCCCTTCTGTGGCTCACCGGGCGCTCCTCGTGGCGCGCATGCACCTCCACGTGATCGCCAACCACCTTGACTGCTATTTCCTCCGGTGAGAAGTGTTTCACGTCCAGCAGCACTGAGAAGTGGCCTGGGTCGGTGGACACCTGCACACAGCCGGCATGGGGCGGGGCTGTGAGCCCGCTGGGTCCCACCCCCTTTAGCAGCGGTACTAGGGCTTCCTTGGGCCTACGGACTAACAGGGTCCCCTTACTGAGTCACTGAGAACCTCTTCACCCACAATAGCTGGGGTCTTCCCTCCCGCTGTGGTCACTGAATTCCCAGAGTGATGACCTTCCTTCCCCTGCACGGTAAGGGACCTCCTTCGCAGGGTGGCCAGATTGTCGTCACTTGCAGTGTCAAACTCCGGAGTCACCATCAGACAGACCCAGGGACCCTCGCCCCCGCCCCCGCCAAATCTCTAAGCTGCCTCTTGTCCCAGTTTCAAATTCTGTTTTACCCTCCCACTCGGGTCCTAAGGCGCTCTTAACAATTATTGGTTCCCTGTCCCCACTGCAGAGTGGCCAGGATCCCCTTCGTTAAGTCACAGCATACTCACCTTTGCCTATCCAGGGGACATAGGGTCACAACATTCTCCAAACTCCACTCCCCCCGGATAATAGCGTTTCAGTGACTCTCAGGAGTCACTGCCTGTCCTTTTCCCCAGATCCTCTGGGTGAAGGCCCCAGCACTACCTCACCCCTCAAAGCCACAAGGACCTCCCACTCACTCCAGTACCCTAGTCTCGTTTCATATTCGAAAAGCTCATCTGAGTGGCTTTGCTCCACTACACTAAAACCAAAGAATATTTCTTTAGCCCGCAAGTGATCAACTTGTCCCTCCCCAGGCCTGGCACCTGGGCAGTGGGTAGCGCCACACTGGGGGCGCGCAGGTAGTAGGGGGCGAGCGCAGCAGGGCACAGCGTAGCCAGCTCGGCCTCCAGAAGTCCTTCGCCGAAACGCTGGTCAAAGAGGCGACCCGGCGCGGACAGTCCGGGCAAAGGGGCCGATGCACGACGCAGCCAAGTCGGCTGTACAGGTACCGGGATCTCCATCCTGTTCCTTCACTGTCGTCCTGGGATCCGCAGTGCCCCAGCGTGCGCGGCCGCCAATTTATAGTGCGCCCTGGGCCGGCCTCTCGGCGGGCTTCCCGGGGACATTGGGACTGCAGCCAGACTAAGACATTAGTAGAGCCTTATTTAGAAACCCTAATAATGACTTGGCCATTTATTAAGTGCCTGTAGGATATCTGGAAAAGGACTCCAGGGATATGTTATTAAGGTTTTTCAGTGTCCTGAAGTGGAAACTAAGGCTAAAGAAGCAGAGCCCGGTGGGTATAGGGGACACGAAGTGCAACTGGGACCTAGGGCCCAAGGGCCCACACAGTGAGTACCGGGTCCTCCCTATTGGTTGTTCTGAGGATGACGCAATGGAAGTATTAAGTGCAGATTCCTGGAGAATGCGGTGGCCAGGCCAGGCTGACGGGACACAGAACAAACCCTACCCCCATCTTCAAGCAGGCCTAATTCTGTGCCTCTGACTCAGCCTCGGATGCTCTGCGTCCAGGGGGAGTGAACCGGAACGCTCTATGCTGGCCCCCTAGGGCCGTGCTCCGGGTCCTGAAATAGCTCATTTTGATCCTACTACCTGGGCCAGAAGCCCAGGCCTGGCAAGCGGTGCGACCAGCTGCCTGTATTGTGACTAGCTCCTGCAATAAGGGGGAGGGGGTGTCGACGGCAAAGTGACTAGGTGACCATCAAGATTGGATGACTGACCCAAAAGATCCCGAAAGCTCCTTCAACAAATAAAACAATATATTTATACTGCAGCAAGTACAAAGACTCTGCAGCCACAAGGAAAGCAGAGCACCACACAGAGGGGACACTATACTACCTCCAATAACAGGCCCAGCTTCAAATCTTTTCCATTGGTTTATGGCCTTGCCAATTACTGCTTTGCACGCTACAGATTCTCCAATCAAACACACGGTCTCAGACAGGTCAGCCTTAGAGCCAATCACAAGACGTCTCCCATTGGCCACTTTCCAGGGACATTTATTTTCTTCTTTATCATTGGCCATCCTCTTCCTGAAGGCGCATTCCCAGAGAGAGGCGGGGCTCATAGAGCATTGCTAAGTGACGAAGATGCGAGCTGGGTCTGTCCAGTGAAAGAGCAGAGCAGGCGCAAGAGCTGTTTTGGCTGCCGGATGGAGTGTAGGTGAGACTGACCCCTCTCCTGAGGAGGATCAAAGGCGAGGGCAACACAAGTTTCCTTAAGGTTCCGAATCTCGGGTTTAACATTGGAACTACAACTCCCAAGATGCTTCACAGCCTTTGGCCGTTCCCGCCTGGTACTTGGCGATCCCGAGGATCTCAAAAATGTTTTATAATTTTCTGTGTGGCCATAAGGGATTATTTTCCCTAAGGCTGTTCAAAGACAACTTATAAACAGTTTCTTAATTTTGAAATTCATCACAGAAACCCATTGATGTAGTCTGAATTTTTTTTTTTTTTTGCTCACGAGGAGCCCAGTGAATCATGGGGATTGTAGTCCATTTATACTTTGACCTAGCGCCCTCCCCCCCCCATTTATAGGTAATGTACTGTATACGGTATAGTTGTGGTTCTTAAACCAAACTCCAGAATCATCTGGGAAAGGTTTAGGGAGATGGAAATGCTCACACTGTATATATGCTGTATTCTGCTTTCCAACTCTACTTTCCCCTGAGTTTGTTAGTTTTCTCCATCCAAGACTGCCCATTTGGAGAAACTCCTCTAAATCAAAGCAACTATTGGCCGTCCTGCAGCCAGACCTGGGGTCCCAAGGTGAAGACACTACATAATGTTGGACACCACCCTGGTAGCAAGGGAGTGACCGCTAACGAAAGCATAAGTTGAGAGATGGAGAGAAAGAAAGTCTCCATCTCCCACTGCCTTCTCTTGACCAGTTGGATCCCTCATCACAGCCCCAGTCATTCTAGGTTGTTACTAGTGGCGACACTGTGAGATATGTTTCCTGTCCTCTGGACTAAGGCTTTATGAGAGATCTTTGTTCCCTACAGGGATGACCCATCACACCTCACTTTTCTTCTTTATGCCCTCCTATCATAGGACCTGAACCCATCCACCTCCGAGAGCTCTAGGCTCCCACAAGCTTCCAACATGTCAGCCAGGTCCCCTGAGCTGCTTGAGGATTCTTGGCCTTCCAGTTCAGTGACCTCATCCCCACCCAGCACTACTGAGGGACAGATGGGGGCCTCCTCATCACCCACCCTGATTGACAGTGGGGAATCTGTGGTGGCCAAGTAAGTACCAGAAGCCCTGAGGGGAAAGGAAAATTTAGAGGAAGGAACTCTATAATAGTCATATAGAGTTGCTTATTCAGTGCTCTGTTAGGACCAGATATTTGCTGTGGTTTTTTTTTTAATTGAAATATTTTTATTTATTTATTTATTTAAATTTTTGTTTTATTGAAGTACAAATATCAACGAGACAGTTTTAAGATACCTTGACAAGATGGATTTGATAAATTAATACATTGCAAACTGTTTTCATAATGTTTTGGTATCATAGAAGGTGCATACATGATATTATACTTACAGACATTATTACACCGTATATCTCTTATCAGTAAATAGAGTGTAGCTGTTTGCGTATCTTATTTTTTATACCTGAATTACATTTTGCTGTGTATTAAGACCTCTGAAGCTAGAACACCTGAGTTCAAATCTGGTCATGGCTTCAATTTCTTCAAATTGAGCACATTAACAGTAACATATCCCTTAGGGCTTTTTTTCTGTTTGTTTTGTTTTTCTTCATGATAGTGGGATTTTTTTTTTTTTTTTTTAAATAGAGTCTCACTGTGTAGTTCAGGTTGGCCTGAAACTTATTATGTATGTAGGAGTCCAGGGTAGCCTTGAACTCATGGTGACCCTCATGCCTCAGCCTCCCAAGTGCTGGAATTACAGGTGTACAACCCCTTCCCCCACCCCATGCCTGGAGGTACTGGGAGGTTGAACCCAGGTGTATTCTATCACTGAGCTGCATTTCCAGCCCTTTATGTATATTTATTTATTTATTTATTTATTTTTATGTATTTGGTACAAGGTCTCACTATGCAGCTTGGACTCATAGTGATATTCCTACTTTCACATTCTCCCCACCACTGGGATTACAGGCATGTACCACCACGTCCTGACTCTGTCACTGGCTCAGCATGCCCCAGGGTGAGCCATGCAGCATGTGTTACCAGGGATCAAACCCCAGTCCCTAAGCTTGCCTAAGCAGGCACTTGGTCTTCTGAGCTATCTCACCAGTGGGGATTGAATTCAGGCCCTTGTGCTTGCCAGGGAAGCACTTATTCCACTGAACCATCTCCCTGGCCCCTCACCAGCCCTGCTTTCTGTGTCTTTAAATTTTGAGTCTCACTAAGTTGTCAAATTGCCCAGGCTAGGCTCAAACTTCTGCTCCTCCTGCTTTAGGTGCTAGGATAACAGGCATATGCTACTGTGTCCTGGTCCCCTAAAACTTTTTAAAGTTTTCAGTGAGTCACTGTATATGCTGATCTATAACAGTGCTTGCCACATAGTACTTGGGTTTTTAGGGTTCAGGTTCAGCCACTGTAATAGAGTCCAAAGTTAGTTGAGGCTTAAACAAGAAAGCATTTATTTTTATTTCATATAATGGTCTAGGTAGAAGCAACCAGGGCTGATCTAGCAGTCCCTTCTTGAGGTTTAAAGCATACAAATTCCTTTAATATTTGGTTTCCTATCCCTAAGCTGTTGTCCTTTTCTTCATGGACCAAAATAGCTCCTAAATACATCAACTTTCTAAAATCACATCTTATCATTAGCTATTAGCAATGTCATTTGGCAAATGTTGTTCACTGAACAGTGGGTATGTGCCCAGCTAAAAATTGAGTTACCAGACTGCACAGTAGCTTGGTGGTAGAGTGCTTGCCAGATGTGTTTGAGGCCCTGATTGAATTCCCTCTATTGCAGAATGGATGGATGGATAGATAGATAAACAGACTAAAGCAGACATCTAAATTGTGTTTCTGGGCTGAGGAGATGGCTCAGTGGAATAAGTGCTTCCCTGGCAAGTGCAAGGGCCTGAGTTCAATCCCCAGTTCCACAAAACAAACAAAAAATTGTGTTACTATATAAGAAAGGAAAATAAATATTGAAGACAGCTGCTTGCTTTTGGTGACTATTTAGAAAGCAGTTGTATTTATCTGGACTGCTAAACATAGTGTTCGATAAACATGGTGTTCGATAAACATTGGCTATTCTCATTTTTTCCTCCTCTTGCTCCTCCTTCTTCTGCTCCTCTTCCTCTTCCTTTTTTCTTTCTCTTGTTCTTGGTCTGTTCCTCCTCATTATTATTATTTGCTTTTCTTCATTCTTCCTGTCTTCCAACCTGATGCTCACAGGTATATAAATAGGTTCCGCCAAGCTCAACCCACCAGCCGAGAGGAACGACAGTGTACAGGCCCAACCTCAGCTGATTTTTGGTGGCTGCAGACTGAGTCTTCAGACTCCAGCTGTCAGCTTGCAGGAGGTACCTCCTTCGGGCCCAGCCACTCCTAGCTTAAAACACTTCCTGATTGGTGTTCCCTGCAGCTACTCCTCCTGGCCACTGTAATTTAACTCAGGTTTCTGCGCAGGACCCAGTAAATCAGAGGGAAGACCCAGTCCAGCAGTCCCAGCTCCAGCCAAGGGTGCCAGCACATCCCAGGCTGTGGCTCCCCTTCAGAAAATAAAGCAGGTGACATCCTCATCCACTCCCTCCCCCGCGTGCCTGAACTGCCAGCAGTAGCCCTGGGATAGAATTAGAGTTGTTCCCAACTCTAGAAAGTTTAAACAAGAAAACAGGATTTGTTAAATATAAGCGAGAATTCTAAAAGCAAATGCTTTCAGGAATAGCCAGATTCAGGTGTCTGGGAAATGCTGGGAGCAACCCCACTATTTTGGTTCTGTGTTTGTTGGGCTTAACCTCAGGCAGGCTTTTTCCCTCACAGTAACCAAGATGGCACCCAGTGGCTTTAGGCTCCCATGGTGTTAAATGAGCTTCTTCAGTGGGAAATAGGAGCTTTTGCAATAGCTTCCTCTAAATCCCTGGTGCTCCTTCTTATTTGTTCATCTTTGGACCAGTTACTGTGAACCAGAAGATCGTGATTTGAGAGCCAGGTCTGGTCCCACTTGATCCTGCACAACAGTGACTTGCACATCAAGGGTGTGGATCCAAAGAGGCTCACTAGGCCCCTCTTCCTTGAGAAGCAGCAGATTGGGAGGGTAACACATGTGAAGACCTGCATTCCAGGCTCTCTGTCCAGAGCTCCTTTTGCCACAGCCTTTCATGTGAAAGCTGACCGATTCCTTTTACCCAGTAGAGTCTGAATACATGGAACTCATCCCTGCTGGACCTGGAAACACTGAGCCTACAAAGCAGAGCTGCTACACTGCTCAAACGCAGGTGCCTGTCCCACCCTGTTACCCCTCTCACTCCTATAGCTGTAGCCCAGCACACTGCCTCTGAGACCTCCATTGCATCACTTCTGCCTTTTCTCTACAGCAAAGCTTCCATCTCCTCCTCATCCCTCAGCCCCAGCAACGCCAGCTGTTCCTCCTTCCCTGTCAGCTCCAGTGGCCTCTCTCCCTTCTCTATGACCTTCTCCCCTGAGTCCAACAAGGAGTCTGGGCCCACAACAGCTGGTAAGTGCCAGGATTGGAGGCAACCTGGTTCAAATCCCAACTCTTTCACTTACTAACTATATGATTTTTGTGCCTCTCTGGGCCTTGTTTACCCAACTGTGAAATGGGAATAATAATTGGATCCTTCTACAGGTATTATAAGGATGAAATGAGTTCATGAATAAACAAGAAACAGCAAGGCTCTGTTCCAAGCTGTCATAAACATGACAGCCCTCCCATTTGCAAAGGCTTTTACAAACTTGGCACCATGTTACTCTGACACCAAAGTCTGACCTATAGTCAGACTATAGTCATATTGATCTCATTTAGGGTGAATATTTATACTCTTTGCTATGTTCATAGTACACTAAATTATATGGCTTTTTGGTGGTGGTGATGGTGGCAGTACTGAGGGTTGAACCTTTGTGCTTCACACTGAGCTACATCCCAGTTTATGTATATATTTATTTATTTATTAGACAGAGTCCCACTAATTTGTTAAGTTGCCCAGGTTGGGCTCAAACTTGTGGTCTTCCCTTAGCTTCCCACAGCACTAGGATTAAAGGCCTGTGCCATCATGCCCAGCAAGAATTTTTGTTTCTATAAGTCAAAAAAGTTTAATATTAGCAATTTCATATAGTTTGGCTATCTTTTTTTTTTTTTTT
>PVKA01040369.1:0-18809 GCA_004027165.1 Ctenomys sociabilis | reverse complement strand
TGTCAGTTCTTGGAAGGCAACTATGCTCACCAATATACGACCAACGCAGACAACATTGTCAGTTCTTTAGGCTACCAGACAACACCATAGATCATCCAGGAATTACTAACCCAGAGTGACCAGAACTGAACTCACATGATCTGATTGGCCCATGGTAATGTCATCATCCTATTTCCGAATAGAACTGAAGCCTGGATGTTCATGCCCAGAGCCTGAGGTCTGACCACCCACCAGTCCCTGAGCCCTCAACAAGGGCCATGATGTGCCTCGCCAACTCTTTGTGCTGATAGAGAGCTGTAGATGGCTGGGTCTTAGGTTAGGGAGTTGTGTAATTCAGTCCATAATGGCAGTGGAAGTACGATTAGAAACCAGAAAATATATGTCAGTGTGGTCTGACCTCTTTCTGAGTTCACATCAAAATCCCATTTGCTTTCCAGAAAGCAGTGGTGCAAATCATTATGCTTCTTCATGGGAGCTTTGGGACAGCTCATCCAGGACACAGTTCTCTCTTGCACTAGAAAATATTTTAAAAGCAAACAACTTGAGACACTACTATTTTTGTAACTTTTTTATTAATATGTGTTTTAATACATAATGTTTACATTTCAATATACCTCAATTCCTTTTTGTATCTCCTTTCATTTGTCTCTTTCCTCCTCCATCCATCTCTTGATTTTTTCTTTTTTGCACATATTTGCAAAACATCATATTTACATTCTTGTATGGAGTTGGGACATGTACACAACACATCTTAATATCTTTTTGTAATCCCTTTTCTTTCCCTTCTTTCCTCTCCCACTCCATCTCTTGATTCCTTCCCCCTTTGAGAAAGATCTCTTTCTATTTCCCATTATCTGTCCTTTATTTTACTCTTCAATTTATTTATACTTTGGATTCATCATTAAGCTGATGGTCTTAGGTACAACCGTTTTCCTACAAATGACTGAATCTTTCTGATACAGTACTACCGCACTATGTGTAAATACGATGGCTTCTTTGTCCATTCATCTGTTACTGAACACATAAGCCACTTTCAAGATTTAGTTATTATGAATTATGCTGCTATAAGCATGGATATGCATGTATTTCTTTCATATGATGTCTTTGGCTCTTTCAATAAGATACCTGGAAGGGAAAGGATACCACTATTTAAAGAAAATCTAACTCAAACATCCTCAGAAATTTTGTTGTGAAGAAAAGGATTAGCAAAAAGATTTATTGACATCTACCAAGAAGCCCATGAGTTCTCTGGCCACATTCACAAGACTGAATTAAACAGTGTCCTTCTAAAAAGACAGCAATGGTTCCCAAGTAGATTTCTTCTATGAAAATGAGCTCTTGTTCATTGTCAGCTTAGAAGAAAACTCTCATATGACCAACCACATGCAAAGATCCAGGACTTTCAAAGGCATCATCAGTACAATTTGCAATTCACCAAATTGCTACCTCAGTTTTCCTTGTGTGTGTGCGCTTTCAGCATGAGGCCTGGCACTGGTGGACTGTTGGGGACCATAAGGCAATTCTCATGGCCTTGGTTATCGTAAGGCCATTCTAAGTGCCTATATTTTACTGTACGTCTGCTATTGGCTCTTAAGCCATTGCAGCTGGAGGGAATGAATCAACACATTCTTGTGTGTGTTGAAGGTCTCTCTGTTTCTTGGATGGTAGTTTATATCTGATTAAGTCATTGTAATAAGATAATGAATAATCACAGATTACAAAATCAGCACATTGCAATGTAAGATGGAGCCACAAAATCATATCAATCTAAGTCACAAATACATAGCAGTACCAAAATTATAGTAAACCAGTAACAGTGGGCAGCATAGCACAGTAGTTAAGCCTTAGAGTTTGGAAAGAGGCTTCCTGAACTCAAACTTCATTTCTCCTACTAGTTATATATATGAAACTTTGACAGATCTATCAAGTAGGAAACAATAGAGCATATCTCACAAGATCATTGAAATGATCAAATGAACTAATCCATGCAGATTGCACAAGATAATACCTGGAGAGTCGAGGGATCATATGCGCAATTGCTGTTATCATTATACTATTTGCTTTTGTCTAAGACCACACTTAATAAGTATCCCCTTTCTGACTTCATGTATTCACAAAAATTGTCTTGAAAAAAGTATAAGGAACTAACATGTTAAGCCCATATTACATACCAGTCGCTATCCTAGAGAATGTATGTATACCTTCTCTAAGTCTGAAACGTTTTTCCTGGCTGCTGAAGCTCATAAGCCAAGACTGAAAAAGTATGGTATACAAGGTACTTAGAATGACCTTGCAATAAATGTGGTCTAAATTTGAAATCTGTTTCTATCACTAACTAGATTTATGACCTTGAACAATTTATTGCAGTCTTCTGAGCCATTATGTTCATACCTATAGGATAGGTACAACACTTAATTTTCATGGTGCCTGTGATAATTTTGTGAGTTTATATATGTAGATTAATGAGATTAGCACAGAAGAAAATCTAATAACGTTTTCTGCCCAGGGATCTTGTCTGGAAAAATTAAAGGTCAATTGTCATTTTACTATTTAAATATAATAATCACCATTGTTTCATAGAAAAATATTTTGTCATCATTACATGTATAGTGAAATAAATAAATAATATAAAGACAGGGAAACAGTATTAAATTTCCAATAGAAATCTACTTTTATGCTTAGCATATTCCACTTTCAGCCTGATGTATTTGACTGCATAAAATGTCCTTCAATTTTCTCCTTAACTCAGTTTTTAAACCAAAGAAAACAACTTAATTGAGGTAAAGAGAAAATGCAGCACTGGTCTACAGTTCTGAGATGACAGGCTTGCTCAGTAATATATAGAAGTTTATCCTCTTTATTTCAAAAAATGAATCTATGACTTTTCAACCAAATCCTAATATTGTGAGAGTTAAAGTTCTATAAGGATAGGTCAGGCTTCTAAATTGCTTTAATAAAATAAACTGTAAGATTTGATTATATCATTTCTCTGCATTTGCTTCTAAAGAAGTGATGGCCATGAACCATTGCACAATATATAAGATTAAGGACTCCAGAGTTATAACCATGCTTCAATTGAATGAAGCCGAGCATTGGACAAGAGACTGGCCACAGCCTACAAATATAGCTGGTGTTAGCAAATGATTAGATATGGAGTACTGAATTGAGTAGCAGGAGATATCAGAGCCCAAGCAGGCTGACAGAAGTTGGAGCTTAACTAAAATTCAGCATCAGGTCAGGTTGCTGCTGAGCAGGACATGTGGACATTGAGAGCCAGAAAGGAAAAGTCAGCAGAGATCAGGAATAGACTGGGGGAGGTACAAAATGCAATGCACCATCATAGAAGAGGGCCTAACACTTTTAAGTTCAATCCACTATTCTGATGACCTAGCATGATTGTTGGGGCTCCCTGCCCCAGCAGCACTACTGAATACCAAAGTCATTCAGTAATGTATTTTTTCTACAAATATTTGAGTTCCTGCTGCATGAGTAAAATATGTCAAATTCCAATGGTCTAACAGTGCTTACATTCGAGCAAGGTCACACAGATAATATATAAATAATATATAAATATATGAGAAGATAAAAATTGTCAAGAGAAACAAACAGTATGGCAAGGTGAGGAATACTAGAGAGCTAAAGTTTTAAATTCAATAGGCAAGCCAAATGCAGTGGTACATATCTATAAACCCAGCTACTTGGAAGCTTAAGACACATACAAGTTCAAAGCTAACCTGAAAAAGTTAACAACCCCTGTCTTAAAATTAAAAAAAAAGAAAAAGAAAATAGAGAGAAAAGAGGATATAATACAGTGCTCCCTGGGTTTATACCCTAATATTGCAAAAACACGGCCAGCATAGTTCTCACTGAGAATGTGATTTTCAGGAAACACTTTAAGGGTTGGGGAGAAAGCCACACAGCTGCTTGAATCAAGAGCATGCAGGCAACCAGAAGTGTCAGAGCAAAGGTCCTAAGCTGGATCATTCCAAGAAGGCTGGCATGGCTGGAAGATGTCACAAGGGAAGCAGGTGCTAACCAGAAATGTAGAAAGCTGTGAGAACTTTAAGTTTTACTCAATGAAAAGTTAGATCCCTGCCAAGTTTTAAGCAGTGGAGTGACACAATTTTTTGTTTAAAAACTTAGTAGGCTGTTTCAAAAACCCAGATAAGATAAGAGGGGCAGCTTATATCATAGTGGTTATAGGCAACAGAAGTGATGAGAACTGGTTAAATTCTGGATAATTTTTGAATCAGGATTTACTTACAGAATTAATGTTTGATGTGATAGAGAACACCTCTAAAGTTTGAGGCCTGGAAAACTAGGAGGCTGGAGTTATTATCAACTGAAATTTGACAGGAGTAGGTTTGGAGTGAAGATTAGAAGTTCAATTTTGAATGACACTGAAACTAAGATCTGAAAGAGGAAATATGGACATTTTCCAGTGGTGAAGTGCAGTTCAGAAAACACATCTGCACTAGAGATGCAGACAGAGGCTTTGAGGCCAGATGAGCCTACCAGGGGAAAGAAGAGATCAAGGATGGGGCTTTTGACTTTTAAAGGGAAGTCAAGAAAAGAAGGAACCAACCAGTGAAATGGAGAAGGATTGACCAGAGAGATGATCCCCTTTCAAATTAGGAGGGAGAAAGTTCTTGACTAGGAGGAAGGAGCCATTTTCCAGGCTGATTCTGCAATTTGAAATGTGTGATTTGGGTGATGTGATGTGATGTGACCTTGGGTATGGCTCATGGTGGTTTCATGGACTCTGAGGTTGGGAAAAGCAGCCCGGGTTATGTTATTGTGTGAGAGTGTTAGGGTGTTTTGTTTGTGTGGCTAAATGGGCCCACATGTCCCAGGAGATAGAACCTCATGACCAGGGAAGCCCTCTGAGGAAGGCTACTTGGGACAGCTCCTTCCCCTCCCACTTAACAAAAAGGAAAAGGTTTTATTCTTTATTTTGTACACTGAGAATAATTTTAAAATAATTAATTACCAATGATATCCTAATATGAATCCAATTCTGTGTGAATGGTCTTCAAAAGCCTTTCTTTTAAATTTAGTATATTCAATTCTTCTCGAGAAGAGAAATTGCTTTTTGTTTTGCTTTGTTTGTTCTGTATTTAGGACAGGGTCTACAGGGTATTCAGGGTCTCACTATATAGATTGGACTCAGAATAATAGTGCTGTTTACAACCTTCCAAGTGCTGTGATTACAGGCCTGTGCCAAATTGCATCTCAGGTTACCCCAAGGGCAGGGCTGGCACAGCATGGGGACTGAACCCCTGGTGCCTGTGCCTGCTTGCAGGCACTTTAATCCACTAAGCTATTTGGCCAGCCCAAGAAATTTCTAAGGTGCTCCTTTTATGTTAGGAATTTTCTCTTTTAAGATTCATCCTCTTCACTTATGTAGGTCCTTTATTATTATTGTTATAATATTGTTATATGTGCTACTTCTTGTTACTTAGCCATAGAATTAAGAGTTATATCCCACCCATTCAGAGATGTTTGTTCACCAAACTGATTCAGCTCCAACATTAAAGCATTAGATATGATGCCTTTCCTAGAGGTAAACTATGCAAAAGAATTTAAATTCATATGCTTATATTCCTGTGAACTTAATCATTACATAGCATCTAGGATAGGCCAGATCTAATTGGCATCTTCTCAGCAACAGCCTGTGGAAGTATTACCAACATCAGATTTTTATTCATAAAGAGAATGCCCTACAGAGACATTAAGCCACTTGCGACAGACACACAGATGATAGGGGAAGAGCCAGAACCTGAGCAGCCAGGCTCTAGAGCCTCAAGCTTAATCACTGTGCTGTGATATGCTGTAACAGTTTTACACCACATTTTATGGGGGGTAGGAGCTCAACTTCATAGCTGGCACTTTCAGATCACCCTTTAAGTTTCCAAATAGCACCTGAAATTGGCAGTGTGATGAGCTACTCAGACTCATGACACAGCCAAGTGAGGGGTCTCACAGGTAGCATTTCCTGCTCCACCGCCCGAAGTGCCCATGTGGCTGTACTTGGACCCTCGAGATCTGACAGCTGTAGTTCTGGCTGTTTTAAGCACATTCCATATGAGAGTGACTATTTAATACACTAAGAAATGTCCATGTAAAGATTAAAAATGTTTAATCAAGGGCCAGGGATATAGCTCAGTGGCATAAATGCCTGCACAAGGCGCTGAGTTCGATCTCCTGTACCATAAAGTAAATAAATAACTTTTTAAAAATAAAATAAAAGTGTTTCATCTATTTTCTTCTAGTGTTGCTGTTTAAGTGAAAGGCTCATTACAAGAAATATATATCATATGTTATAACTAAAATTCCATCTTTTGAACACAGCAGAATTTCCAGGGATCCTAAATACTGTTTTCTCCATCTTGATTTGATCTTTTGCAAAGGACATTAGAAGAGTCTGATATCATAGAAAAAGAAAAAAAGAATTTCCCCTGGAAGAATAGGCTGTATTCTTTTTCCTTATTGCTACTACTGATTCGAAGTAACAGACCCAAAATAGAGAGTTCTTAGATTCCATGACTGTTCTGGACAAAATGCTCTAAAATGTGAGTCAATCTAATCTTAACCAAAAAGAAGAGGGAATTCTTCCTAAATAATCCCACATCTAGTGTACATTTGACTGAATGTAGCCACTGATGTTACAAACCATAAAATTACAAATGTGCCTATACCATTCATACTACCTGAACAAACTGAAATTCTTGAGGCAAATCAAGCCTTTTTCCCCTTGTGTTCACAATCCAAAAGTATTTGCTCATAGGAAATGAATGTAACAAGGACACATATTTGCAAGTTTACTTCATAGTCAACCACAAGTAAACAGTCATCATCCATGTAATAAACCCAACGTACCATATTGTAACTGCACTATAGAACATGCCAAAATTATATTTTATATCCTTATGGAATGTACAATAATGAAATAAAATATTAGTCTTAGTTGCCCCAAATCATGTGAATTCTATGATCTTATCCTTCACTTTCATTCAATTTCAATCTCCTACAAAATAGTTGAACTAAACTACTTTTTATTTAGCGCATTCTGCTAATTACTTCTTTTATTACTCATAAAAGAATTTAATTTAATTCTCTAGTGATTATTATATGGGAGTTCCTTCACTTTTTTTGGGAAAAGGCTAGTAGAAGCAGCAATAATCATAGATGGCAGGAAAAAACAAAAGGCTAAAGCAATAATACAGTACCACAGCACAGCACATCTTGACTTGGAAAGGCAGCAGTAGGATCCTGGCTTTCTCCTTATAGATACTTACCATTTCCCTTGACATTCTGCCCCTATTTTCCATCAATGAATATTCATGTAAGAAAGAGAGTCTAAACTTTCCCCCGGAGAGATCTTCAGGAATAACTGAATATGGGTGGCAGTACACAAGAAATTTTGTTCCAAAAATAAATGTTTCCATTATACTTTCTTAGGAGTACAAAGGTCAGGATAACCATAGAATGTGCTTCACAGCACATTTTCTCATTTTTGCCACAATTATTTCTCCTAAATAAACACATTAGATTCTAGAATGTTTATTACAAGATTTATAAAAATAGAAAGTGTAAAGCAACTCAAATGTCCAATACCAGGGAGCTAGCACAATAAAACACGATATATGCATTTCAGTGGAATATGACACAGGCACGAAATTCAATGGTGATGCTAAAAATTTTATTAATGTGGAAAGATGTTCTTTTATGTTGTCCATTGCAGGAAACATATTAAATAAAATTTTCTTTTATACATATGTTGCATTATAATGCACAAATAAAAGAAGTAACACTACATAGTATATAAATTTTGTATGTATTAAATGAAACATGCTGTAATATACAAAATATGCTATAATGTGTATATAACATTATTTCTAGCACCAAATTACATCACATCCTCTTTTTCTTGTTTTCTGTCAGTACTGAGGATTAAACTCAGAACCTTGCATTTGCCATCAGGCGCTTATGCCACTGAGCTACATCCCTGGCCATGACCTCTTATTAATATTCTCCTGATATATTTTTTTTCCTCCTAGCAGCACATCACATGATAAATAAGTATTCCGTTGCTTCGAGTTATCTGAATCTCTTCCTCCATGAACATAATCTCCTTGAGGGACAAGTTCATCTTACAATCTTCTGTAAATATAACCTACTACAATTAGCTGCATCTAGTTCTTGACAATCAGCTCACAGAGTCTTTGTAAAGTGAAAGAGTTAAAAGAATGAATGACTGAATTAATACCTTTAGAAATAGTCTGCAAAAATATATAAAAACTTAACAGTGATGAAGTTTTTCTGTAGATGAAGGGATGATCAGATATTTTTTCTTTGTTATTATTGTATTTTTTTTCTCAAGGCCAGTATATTTTCAAATGTAAACACTTAATAGAATTTTTTAAGGGGAAATATAACAAGTCAACTTTGCTGCAATAACACTATAATCAATCCCAGACCATCAAAATCGTGTAACAGTCTTTGCTTCTCTCCTAGTGTCTGGGTCCTAGATTTATTCCAAACTTCAGATCAAGTTCAGTTCAGGTCTTCTCCACAGTCCCCTACAGGGAGATAATCAGAGGGGTTGGAAAGAGGCCAAAACACTAGAGATGCCAGCAGAAACACGGAAAACCTTTGAAAACCTCCACCTCCACTCAGGATTGGCACTCTGTCTTACACCCACTCTTGATCAGTCAAAGCAAGTCACCACAGCCAAGCCCAAGAACAATGTTGTATACTCTGTTACCTATGAAACAAGTCATCTGACTGTGGGAAGAAATGTGATAGATTAAAAGCAAAGAGCTGGGTACAATAACCAACTTATTACAATACCTAATACGTTCTAATACTTAAGGTCAGTCCTGTGCTAGTGAAGTCTAAGTCTGAAAGTCACTGTCATAAATATCAAGCTCTAAAAACAAGAGCTAAATCTCTAATTTAAGAAGAACTTTGCAAAACACATGTATCTATAGGAATAATCATCCATAGTCTCACAATATAAAGTTAACAATGTAACAAAGAAAAAATAAGCTGCTATTTCATCAACTGCTGGATGTGGTAGATTGTTATATTAATAGCTCTCTTAATGGTCCTAATCAGATGCCTATTTCCCACTAAACCAATGGTTTTTTAACTAAAGGCAATTGAGCCTTCAGAGGCCACTGGCAATGTTTACAGACACACTTGATGATCATGGCCTGAACTACTATGTATATGGGGGAGTTATAAGGAGGTGAGGCAGGCTGCTGAGCCACTGACAGTATACACAGGACAGCCGTTTAAGAAAGAATTACCAGGCCTTAAAGTTAATAGAGTTGCTTCCGAGAGACCCTGCTGTAAACACTCATTCTGTGTTTCTCCCGTCTTATATCCACCCCTGTCTTGGCCGTGTGATTGTCTTTAGTCAAGGAGGCATTAGCAACTATGCACAAGCAGAATGATGAACAGAGAATGTTCACAGGGCCTTGCTATCTGTTGCTACATCTGTTACTTGAGAGCAACCACATGAAAAATCCTGACTTCCTGCTAATCGCTAGAGACAGATGGATCAGTTGTTTCCCTTGCCCTAGCCATTTGCCACGCATGTGAGTGAGGCCATCTAGTGCTAATCAACTTCTAGAAAATTCTGCAACAATTGGAAGCCATCCAAAATAAATCCAGGCAGGATTTGCACATAAACTACCTAGGTGAGCAAAACCCAAATTGACAAACTGTATTAATAAATCAGTTACTGTTTCTTCTTTATTAAGAAAAAAATATCATATACTTACTGGTTACAAATTTAGATGCTATGATCAAAAGACTCAGACAAACAATCATTTAAAATAAGAAACTTATACTTAGAAGTCCAGGACATCTTAACACAGTTTTCCATCTCTGTGACCAAAATGGCCCATCCAGTTCCTGCCATCACAATTGCACATAATCATCCAGAAGACAGAAAACACGGTGAATGTGTACATGCAGTCCTTTTAGAACTAATGTGCTACACATCATTTCTTCTCCTATTCCATTACCAGACATAACCATGTGGTCACATAGCTCCAAGGAAACTAAGAAATAGTGACTTTAGCTGAGGGAGAGTGTGCAAAGGATGGATACTGGAAAACAATTAGCAGGCCAGGGAGATAGGTCAGTGGCTTAAGCACCTGCCTGGTCCTGAGTTCAATCACAGTACCAAAAAAAAAAAAAAAAAAAAAAAAGGATAATAATAATTAACTGCAAGAGATATCTGGACTTTAAAAATTCAGTTATATGCGCACATTAGATTTGTAGTTTTTTAGTCACTTGAGCACACCAGAAAACTCTTCAGTCCTCCTTCCCACTTTATTATTACAACTCTGAATGAGTCACTACTTAAAACAGTTGTTCTTCAAAATGAATGCAATTTTGTTTGCACTTATGGAGGGGGTTAATTCCATCAACGTGGATGATACCATGTTTTCATAATGTAAATATGTCCTCCTAATTTTGATTATGAAATTAAGTTACTCTTGAAAAGTTATTACTTTGGTGTGAGATGTTTCCCCGACGAACAATATATCAAAATAGGAAGGACATGGTTTTCAGCCCATGGTGTCAATGGATATGGTGTAACCTTTAAGTGACGGCACTCAGTGAGAGGTAATTAGGTCAGTGGCATTGGGGGTATTCCCTGCAAAAGAATGATACTGGACCTTGGCTCTTTCTCCTTCTCCCTCTCTTTTCTCTCTTCTCCTCTTCCTCCTCCCATCTGCTGCCATTGTTACCACTTCTCCTCCTCTTCCTCCTCCTCCTCCTCCTCCTCTTCCTCTTTCCTCTTGTCCTTCTGCCTCCTCCCTCTGTGTCTCTCTCACAGTTATCAAGGTAAGAGAGCAACCTTGCTCCACCACGTTCTCCTCATCGTGGTGTACCTTGCCCCCAAAACAACAGAGACCTGTGACCACAGGACAAAACCTTTAAAAACAATAGGACAAAATAAAATTTTGCCTCCTTATAAGTTAACTATCTCTTGTTACAAAAGAAAGAAAACTAGCCCACCTAGGAACCATTCCTGGTATGTGAAAGCTTCCAAAGCAAAAGAAGGTCAGAGACTCTGGAATACTATGATTTTCAACCCTTTTCTAATAAATTTCCTACCTGAATTTTCTAATTTGCAGTAAATTTTAAGATTCTGGAATGCCAACTCATAAGCTACAGACCCTGGCAAGTAGTTAAATTTAACTGAGTAATATATTGTATACAATGTAAAAGTATATACAACATATGAATGAGAGAATATAGAAAAGGAAATATGAATGATTTAATAAACTTAGAAATATGTACATTCCCCTTCTATTAAAGAAATGGAAATCAAAACTACACTGAGATAGCAATTTTCACTCACAGAATCATCTGCTTGGTAACACACTTTTGGTGGTAACATAAAGAGATAGTAACTTTTATTCATTGCTAGTGGGAAAAATAAATTGTTTAATCAAAAAGAAAAAATTACCAGGGACTAGAAAATTTTAGCAATATATATACCCTTTGCTTTAACAATTCTATTTCTAGAATTTATCTTATAAATTTACATATAAAGTTATGTGTGCATTAAGATTTTCTGAAGCTTTGTTTGCCAAAGGAAAGAATCTAGATGTTCCTTTGTGGAGAATATAGCACATCCACCAAGATATGCTGTAGTGGCTTGGTTATTTTTCTCTCATTACTAACACAAAATACCCAACCCTCAAAAATAAGAAAAAATGGTTTATTTAGCTCATGATTCATGAAGGTTTCAGTCCATAACACCTGGTTCCAAAACAGGGTGCCATGGCACAGGGACAACACCTCAAGGTGGCAGATAACAGCAAAGCAACAAGAGCAAAAAGAGAAAGAGCCAAGCCTCTTTACTGCAAGCAGGCTACCTGCACTCAGTGAGGTATAGCACTCATGCCATCTCTGAGCCCTCCTCTTGTGCAGGACGAGGATGTTTACAAAGTGAGGGCCCTGAGTCCCTGCTGAGTCACTTAAACTTCTAAGCCTCTCAAGTTGACACAATGAACACCCAAGTGTAGGGGTATGTGCTCTATTCCGCAAGATGTAGAACTGCTGAATTACTTAGCTGAACTTCTAAACTCCTCAAGTTGACCCAGTGTATCAACCATTAAAATCTACCCTTGCTGATTTGACAATCAGACACATTTCTTTAAACCAGTTTCTAGACACAAAAACATGTCTTAATCTTAGCATTTCACAACTTGAACATCATAACACAGGTTTAATAATCCTTATTAACCAGTATTAAACCTGTCAACATTATAGTACATTACAGCCATGACAGTAATCCCTTGGCCCACCAAAGATTATGCAAAAAGCATTTACTCCACCTTCAAGAGTTGCCAAAGTCCTAACAGTTTCAGCATTGCTGTTAAGTTTCAGGCAAACTCTTAGCTGCAAGCTCCTGTACAAATGAAAAGTTAAACACTTCCAACATTCAATGGCAGAAGATAAACACTTTCATTCCAAAAGTTACAACAGTGGAATACAAAGAAATAGGACCAAAGCAAGTCCACAGTCCTTCAGGACAAACATCTGAGACAGTCTGTGGCAAGTTATAAGTCCTAAAAGGCTTAGGTGGCTCCTTCCCTACGGCATTTCCTGTGGTTATAGCTCCCATAGCATCTCTGTTAGGCCCACCTTGCTCTCTCCTTCAGCTTTCCTTAGATGATCCACTTTCCTGGTTTTTCCAAGCTACTGGAGTCTCCACTACACCTTTGTCTTTACCCTTACGGCCTCACACACTGCCCTCTCAGGGGCACATCTCCTGGCTTCCCAGGCCTTCTAATATCCCGGTGGAAGCATTATTAACCCCACAACTCTTGTATTCTGCATGTACCTAAAACCACCATCACATGGATACTGCAAAGGTCTGCTGCCAGCTAGAGCAATAGCCAGGCTCTCCTCTCTCTCCGCTATAAGGGTCAAGTGCCTGGGCTGATTAGAACTCTGAATCCAACTCTGAGGAACAAATTTTCTATACTGCTGCAAATTTGGAACATGGTGCTCTGCAGCTTTCTTCTCAAAGCAAAGTCTTTCACTTTTCCAGTTTTGAAGCTGCAAAGGGTGGGGACCTACTGCTTGTTATGATGCCCTCAGGTCATCTTTTAGAGCCTCCTGTTCTCAGCAACCTAGATCTCTTCAGCTTGATCTGCACTTTGTTGGCACTTCCTTTCTGGTCAAACATCTTATTTTCAATTATTCTCCTGGACTTTTGCTCTTGATTCCAGACATAAATCTAGCTAAAAGCCCTAACAGCAGCCGTGCAACATTCTACTGCCTTGAAATTTCTTCTGCCGGATTAATTAGCCCACTGCCCTTAATCTCAGTCACAGGGAAAGTCTTTGGACATGAGCGAAATGTATACAAACTGAAACTGCCTGAGCCTGGACTTCAGCAGAAGGATTTCTATCACCCTTCTGGTTTTCTGAGCTTGGATCAGAATTCCCCGTACAGAACAGCCTAAGGCATTCCAGCTCTACTTTTTCAGCTGGGATCTTGAACCCTGCCAATCTCTTCCCACACTACTGTTAAGGTTTTCAAGCTGTATTATCAGGTGTAGTCACAGCAGCAATCCCACTGCCCTGGTACAAAATTTACTCTCTGTCTAGATGCTCTTTTACTCAAATTCTTTTCTTTTTTAGTAGTTTATTTGTTCCTCAAAAATATAGATGTACAAAAATAGAAAATTTTAAATTCTTAATAAAATTACCTGCCTAAAGATATTTATTTTGTATGATTTTTAATAAATGCTGTCTAAGATAACACATACTAACTTTCTTCTACTCCCAACAATTATTGAGGTGCCAAACTACATGCAGGAGCAAAGCTATATTCTTTGGGACATTGTATGAATAATAAGATAAATGATACAGAGATTTTGTTTGATGATATTTTTACTATATATAGGTTATATGTGACTATAAGTACGTATTATAATATATAAGTATATATGTGCCTGAGACTGTCCTTCAGCAACTCAGCATGGCCAGCATCTATGGGTTCCACTGGGAGGTGAATGGAGGCTGCAGACAGATCCAGGGAGTGGAATGTGAGAGATCAGTAAGTTCAGCACATTGGGGGGCACTTTGTATCTCCCCTGCCATCACACATACAACATCCTACATTCTTCCCATTAGGCCACTTCCTACCAGTGGTTCACAGCTGCATGTTCTGACCTGCATGCAGCAATGGACAAAAACTCCCAGAACTAGGGATAAAGAGAAACAAAAGCAGAAAAGACAGGTTAAGGAAAGAAATCCACTACCAAACTGCATTTTTTTCAAGAACTACTGTCTTGAAAATAGCATTAGACTCAGTAATAAATGATCACAAAGCACTGGTAAATGGCATATGATATAGGAACACTAGAAACATCCTATGTTTAACTCCTAGCATCTAAATATAACAACCCTGCATACATTAATACATCTGAATCAATTATAATTTATCTCCAGTTTCTTCCATCCCTGAACATCCATGTCAATCTTTCACTAAATCCTGTCAATCATGTTTCCAAAATCTACCTTAGATATGGCACTTGCTTCTCATCTCTACAGCCACCACCATCTTCCTTCACAGCCTTCTCATCTCCCAACTTCCACCCCTGCTTCTTTGCAGTAAATTGTCCTCCAGCTGCTAGATGGTCTTCTTAATCAAGAGGACTACATTATCTTAGTTTACTGGTCAGAACAGGTCAGGGCTCCCAGGTGCCTAAATTCTAGGTTTGACCCACAAGTATGACCCACTGCCAGTATTAAACCCTACTCATACCCAGAACCCTGACCTTGCAGCTCCTACCCTGCACTAGTTTATTCCCCTATGTGGGTCTCTTATGAACTCATCTCTCTTCCTAGAGGTCCTTCTCCTCATATTTTCTGATACTCCATCCTCATTCTTTGGCCCTCAAATAAAGCATCAGATAGAATTAACTGGAATCATAGTCAAACATTAAAACATACATTAAAATGTTAGCAATTCTTCCTGGTGAGAGAGATTCTAAATGAGTTTTATTTTCTTTTATATGTGGTGTATTTTTGAGACTTATTACAATGGCAGTGCATTACTTTTACATTAGGAGAGCTCTTCTGGTCACTTCCTGGTCTACATGGTACTATTATAGTCTCTGGTCCCCACAATTCTGTGGGGTAAGGTGTTACAGACACATTGCCCAGCAGGAGGTTCTTTTCCTGTTCCTGTTCCTTAACTTTCACAAGGAGCCATCATCTGTCTATTTCCAGATGCTCTTTCACTGCCTTTTTTGCCCCCAAAACATTCAGCTTGTGCTCAGTAAGCACTTCTTGGAGTGCTCTGGTCCAGACCTCCCTGTGGTTTGTTGCAATCCCAGTTTATTTTTCTTTTTTTTTTTTAATTTTATTGAGAAACAAATAGCAATAAGACAGTTTCAAAACTGATTAATAGGAATTTCAATAATTAATATATTACATATTGTTGTCTTCATAGTTGTTATTTATAGCATAAGATGCAGACATGATATCCTGTCCAAACACTATTAATACAAATCTTTCTTCTCATTGCATTAAGAGAATGTAACTGTATATCTATCCTATTTTGTATATACTTATACAAAATGGTCCTTCATTTGTAGCCCCTTTTTTGTTTAGTTTTGTCAGAGATGGCTATTCCATTGCTATCTAAATATTGTAGGTGTGTGAATTCAGCAAAATATTCCAATATAGTCCAGTAGTCCATGACAGTAGTGGGTTATTCATGGGACTGGCAATGTCAGAAGTTGTTGATTTGAGCCTTTTACAGATCAGCATATTAATATGGCTTTACTTTTTATAACTTGTTTTTATACTTTTCTGCTGGATGGTTAAGACCAAGATAAAACAAGACCTGGATAAAAAGAAATGTAACTTTTCTATCTGACAAGGTCATTTTGCTAGACTCAGCTCAAAACATCACCTCTAGATGGAGCTTCACATCCCAGTAAAATAAGCTCCTCCTTAGACTTCAGATTCCTGAGAGTCTAGGTTCTTACTGCTGTAGGAATACTTGGCTCTTCGCCTCAGTTTATCCCTGAGTAAAGTCTCTGTCTAGAGGATGGGAGCAAACCCCAGACAATACTCAGCAGAGAGAAAATACTCAACTGATAATTGTTGAATGAACTTGAACTGTATTATAAGGTGAGGAAATAAATACAAGAGATTAATTTGATAAAGTTGCACACTTTATTTTATTTTTAATTTGTGAAATATTTTTCTACAAAATAAAGCTGTTAAATAACTGTAGGAAAAAAGTAATGGTAAATTTAAAGCATGGAAAGGATTCAGATTACAAATGGTAAGTCAGAACCTACAGCCAGGCTTCCATACAAAAGAATTATTTTCCCACAGCACCACTCTCTTACCAAAAGTGGGTGCATGCACTCTGTCTTGACTGGCAGAGGTTTAGTTCTTATTTATTGTTTAGGTGACTTCAGTCCTCAGGGCTGAACCAGAATGTACTCGGGACAGCATGCTTTCCCACTAATATTTTGCTACAGACAGGGTTGTGAACCTCTGGCTGCCATCCAATGAATCCACTCAGTTACCACAATTGCACAATGAAGCAAATGTCATGTGTAAACAAAAGACTTAAAACACAGAGCATGGACTTAGAGTTCACAGCCACACAAAGCAGCCAGCTGCATTGTCCCTGTGACGGTGCTCTGAGTGCACAGCCGACACAATTCATCCCGCGGCCACTCGGCTCCCAGAAAGCAGCTCCCCGACACAACTTGGCAGTACTCCCTGGGGCTGTGCTCATTCCTGGTGGCAGCAGGCAGGGTGCCAGGCATCACCCTCTGCATTCGAGACAGCAGGGCAAGGTGCCCAAGACTAAGAAACAAAAACATCTTCCAGAGTCACTGAGTTGTTGGTTGCCTGAGTTCACCCACAGAGAATGGAGAGAGTGAACTGCCAGGCCATTTCCAGGATGTGTCCCTGACCCTGTCCCTGTGAGGAACAGTGCATTCTCCCGAGCCCGAGCCCAAAGTTCAGCCAACATAGAAACAAATGTAAACACCTCCCCATCACCATCAGCAAGTGGGTAAAGGCTGAGGACAGAAGTCCATGCATCCCCACACTCTCTTACTAAGATATCAAACACCAGGCTTGAGCCTTTCCTAAATAACAAGCAACTGGCAGGAATGTAAAGGAAATATCTATCACAATCCTTTTTTTTGCATTTTTGATAAGACATCAAAGAACAAATTGTACATTTTTCCCCAGAAAATACTTGTTCTAAGAAGGGAGTCTTTCTTGTTGTGTTGATTTCTATGATCTCAGACTAATTCGAGGACATAAGACCCCCAATGGCCCCCTCTACAGCCTTCCTGACTCATGAAGTGGCAGCAGGGTATATGCAGGTACGCTCTCTCTCTTTTTTTAGCATTCACTGATGCACTGGAAGGAGTCAGGCAGAGCCAGTGTCAGCTACAGCCAATGAGCCCACTTTACTGAAAAGAGTTTACAACTCAGAATCAAATTCATTACAATGAACTATCCAAAAATATTCCAGCCGGGCGTGGTGGCGCATGCCTGTAATCCCAGCACTCGGGAGGCTGAGGCAGGAGGATTGTTGTGAGTTCGAGACCAGCCAGAGCTACAAAGTGAGCTTAAGGCCAGCCTGAACTGCATAGTGAGACCCTGTCTCAAAAAGACATAAAAAAAATATATATATATTCCTAGCCACTTAGCAATCTTTATATATATTTCATTTTTAAGTCCTAACTTACACTTATTTTGTATGTCTCCAACTATAATATGATCTGTGGAAATAATATTACTTGGAGGGTTAAATAATGACCACCTTATTTCCAAAGCATCCCATTTGCTACTCAACCACCGAATAATTATATAGTGACCTTACCTGCATGCACATAGCTAAATTCATTTATTTATTCAATAAAAACACTAATTACCAACTGTACTTTGGGCACTGTGCCAGACACTAGAGTTTTATGATGCTGAGTATGAATGACAGCACCTCCCTCAGGAAATATTGTGTTTAGTGGGAAATTCTTCATCCATTAAATCAGTGAGGTCTCAATGTGAAGCTATGAGTTTGCCTCAGAGAACTTGGGGGGCCAGGCTGATCTAAATAACATCTATGTTCAGTAGTTTTTCTACTTTTAATGTCTCCCGTTTAGTCAGATTATAAATTCTTAAAGATTCAAATGCTTAGTCATCACAATGCAATCACATGGGATGATACAAAGTTGTAATGCTTCTAAGTCATAACGGACACAAAGGATTTCTTCTTTCTTAGTGATAAGATGTTAGCTCAAAGGGAGCTTAGTTGGCCTCTAAGCCTTGAAGCCATTGCTTCCGATTAATTTCTTTCTGTTAAGCATCTGTGAGTAATGATGAGTCAAGTTAAAGCTGGAGTATCATATGCAAATAGTATCCCTGAAATAAGAAACCAAATCTAGATCAGAAGCCTGAAGCAGGTTGAAGCTAATAAAGTTCATTGTTATTCAAAGAAATTGTCGACCATATCCATTTACAGCTCAGCTTAATATTATGGGCTCACGATGTATACTTCATTTTTATACATTTATGCTTTTCTGCTGGATGGTTAAGACCTAGGTAGATCCAAACTTATATACCAACACATGTACTTTATATTTCCTATGTGTGTCATTGAAGTCTTCTCAGGGTTTATCTTGTAGTCCTGTACATTATTCTGTAGTTCCTTTGTCTGTGTCATCCATGTGGATGAGTCACGGCCAATGCTTGACCAGATTGCTCTCTGTGAGAGCCTGA